>JABUQX010039655.1:27500-35000 GCA_015478945.1 Trachelipus rathkii
GAGCTCGTCACAGACAGAAATCCACCTAGAGCATCATGGGACCCGCGACGGACCTCACTATGGTAAATCGTCCAATGTAAAGGTTCATCCCTGGCCCAGGTGGACCACAACCATGCCCATACACCCCGCCATTCTCCTATCACGCACCTTTATTCTCGCCTCTGCCAAACTCCATTTCTCTCCTTCAGAAGACATTCGTTTCACCGACTCAATCCACTTTCTCTTCGGCTCTCCCAGCCGGTGGTTCCCAAACACTCTCCACTATACATCCGCTTACCATCCGACTTTCATTCATTCCTTCCACATACAACCAATCCTCCAATACTTTCATTATTCTCTCTTTACCCCTTTCTTCACACCACACGACTCTCTAATACGTTCATCCTCACTTTATTAATTCTTTTCACACCTAGCATGCCCCTAGATTGTCCACTGAACACATTGAACTTTAGAATCTATACTTCTTATTCCAGATCCATAGTCTCACTACTACTATACAATACACAGGTAACAACATACCCTATGTAAGACTCTACCGCACTCCAAGACTTAGTCCTTTAAACATTCACCAACGATTTAATTGCACCAGCCACTTCCTGCCATTCACAACTTTCCTACTACAGCTCTGCATCATCCGTTCCCTTTCTCATCCAACACATACCAATATTTTTAAACTCGACCACTTGCCTCCAGCTGGCTCATCATCTAACATCATACTTCAACACTGAGGAAATGTCCTCACTCACAACCATAACCTGACTCTTATCTACGTTTACTTTTCAGACCCCTCCTTTTACATACCCTGCAAATCTCTCTACCAATCCCAAACTCTCTTCAGATCCGCCACACAGAACCAAATCATCCCCGCATACAATAGGTAGGGCACCCTCCACTCCTCTTCATTCTCCATCATTCTAACACCATTTTCCTGCTAATCCCAAGGAGACATAACACAACCCCTTCTCAACCCGCATGATCCTAACCATATCACCATTGGACTACCATCTCTTCCTTACACACGCTTCACTATCGTCATACATACTTTGACTTCCATTCAGAAGCCTACCACCAACACCATAGCTATCACTAATACCTGCCAATAAAAGCTTCCCTATTAACTTAATATTACGCGTTGTAAAATCCATAAAACTAAATATAATTTTATTCTTCTTTCCCCGCTCATTTTCTCAATCATTTGTTTCAATGAAAGATTTGATCCTCCACACTCCTCTACCACTCCTAAACGCACCTTGTCTTTCACCAATCAGTTCCTCAGTCACTCGACGCATCTTTCGACCCAAATACCAGCATATACCTTCCTACAACCTCTCAATAAACTTAATTCCCCTATAATTTCTACAGTTCCCCTTTTTCTCCTTACCCTTATCAGGGTACTATTACCCGCTCTCCTCCAATCCCTCGGAACTATACCCTCCCATAAACGCTTTAATTACACAACTCGCAAATCCAATCCAATCACCACTCGCCCTCGCTCTTGGGGATGTTCCATTTCACTAGTAATTTTCATCTATACCTGCAGATTTACCGTTCTTCAACTTTCTCACCCTACCCATACCTCATCCTTACTATATATATATATATATTATATATATATATATATATAATTATATATATATAATATTTCTAATATAATATATATATATTATATAATATATTAATATATATAGTATATATATTAATAATATATATATACAAAATATAATATATAAATTATACTATAATATATATATATATATATATATATATTATATATACTATATATATATATATATATATATATATATATATATATATATATATATATATATATATATATAAACCGTTAGTAATAGTGGCAGCATTTTGAAATTGCAATATACAACATAAGTGTTAAATACTCTTAAACAAAATACCTTTAGCTCCACCCAACGTTGCCATCTGAAATGCCTCTTTAGATGTAATCCGCTGATGATCAGCGTCTCTTTCTATGGTTATTAGATTAGAAGTTTGAATGGCGTGTCGAATGGAATCTAATAATGATGAACTGAAGCCTCCAGAGCAATCTGTAAAATTTAAAATAAGTTTAATAAAAGCCAAGATTTCGTAAAAATATGCAATGCAAATAAAACGTACTGTTCAATTCTAAAATATTCTTACATTAAAAACATGCGTTTCTAAAAGTTTAAAAATAATTTTTGAAGTATTCCTACTCTGTATCATTCAAAAAAGCTGTTAATTAACAACAATAACTTCCAATTACGTGAATTATGAATAGGAGTAAACAAAATCTAATTAGATCTTAATTTATTTAATAACAAAAATTAATAACTTTCTTAAATAGAATGAGTTATTTTAGCATTCAAATTTGCTAAATTGTGTAGAAAAAAACATCAATTTTATGGAAAAAGGAAAACCCAAGGAAAATGAATATTAATAGAGACAAAAGACTTAAATTGACATTTCTTTTTTTTCTCAGAAAAACCTTAAATAGATTATCTTTGTAGTTTGTATTTTCACAGTAAATCGGAAAACTATTTAAATTTTTCTCGAAGCAACTCAAAAATGTCTATGAATTTTTTTAAAACCAATGAAAAAGATAATAAAGCCGTACTGCACTCATCAGAATAGAAGTAAAAAAATTGGAAGTAATTGAACAATTACACAAATAACAAAATACTGTTGAGACATATAACAAATCTGTAATATACTTATTAAGTTAAAAACAATCTAATGGTTACTGATGTCACCGGATTTTGAGTTACCAAATAGTTACTTTTTTTCCTATTCCTTTATATTAAATCCCTCCCCCCTCCCCCTGTTCCTGGCGTAAATCATTGTTTATACTTGTAACACCGGAGGAAATAAGCATAAGAAAGTTTAACTTTTAAATAACATACATAAAACAGAAAAATAATAATCCGATACATACCGGTTCCTAAACCGACTTTTAAACCATGCTGTAGTAACCGGCGGACATTACAAAGACCCGACCGAAGAGAAATATTTGAATTAGGACAATGTGATATGCCACAACCTCTTTCTCTTAGAAGATAAATTTCTTCATCACTCAGCCATATACAATGAGCTAAAATGCTCTGAAAAACAAAAGTAAAGCTTGCTGCAAAATTTACTAGTAATTTAATGTTTTTGTAGCTTAATTATACATTTAAAATTATAAATTTGAAGTTATTTTTCAGGAATTTTAGTATATCAAAATGAATTATATATAATTAATTAGATACGATATCAAGCTTACAACATATTTATTTGATTGAAGCTTTAATTAACTAATAAATTAAATAACGTACTTTTTCATTTAAAAGATTCATTTTGTCATATACTTCTGTGTATGACTTGGCCCAAGGAAACAATTCTTTAACCCAATTAACTTCAGGTTGTGTTTCACTTAAATGGGTTTGTATATGACAACCGTATTTAGATGCAAGAACGCCTAAATGAGACATCTGCTCCTCGGGGCAAGTAGCAGCGAATCTAGGTGTAATAACTGGTTGGACTAGATGAGACTGAAATACAGAAAATGAATAATTTAAATTCCTACTGCATGAAGGGATATTTTAAAGCAGTAAGTACTCAAAAGCTTACATGGGAAAACTTACCTGTAATCCTTTAACATATCGGATAAATTCTTCTGTGTCCAGTAGAGATTCTTGAACACTATGCTCTTTATAATATTCTGGACAGTTTCTAACCATATTGACTTTACCTATTAATGCCCTTTGGCCTTTGTCGTGTACGACGTCGGCTAAAATTTTTGACCCTTCTAAATGTACAGTAGCATAATAAGAGGCGGTTGTGGTCCCGTTTCGAAGAAGCCGTTCCTGGATGAAGAATATAAATAAAAAATGTGTTAAGTAACTAATTTAATAAGGTGAAAAATAAGTTTTATATTAGAAAAAATATAATAGTTATGGAAAAGACTTGTAATAATTAAAGCAAGTAACTGCCTTATTCACCTATTGATATAAGGGTAAATTTTCTTTCAACACTATAAAAGGTGAAAAACCAAAGAAAACAGAAGCAAGAGAATTGAAATCGGGAATTGAAATAGTGTGTTTATAATCTTTTAATTAATGATAACCATACAAAAAATAATTACCTCTTTTTTACGGATTAAATCTCTATAAATACCTTAACGATATACATTACAGATAAGAGTAAATATCATCACATCACCCACCTTCTCTTCCCAAGAACAGAAAAGTAGTAGGAGAATATGACGCAAGTCGAAAAGAAATCCCAGAACTCGTCGCAGTCACAAAATCCACTCTAGAGCTTCACGAGACGGCGACGGACCCTCACTATGGCATCTCGTCAACGTAAGGTTCATCCCTTAGCCCAGGTAGGCCATAACCATACCACCTCACAAAACCCCGTCATTCACTCCTATTATGCACCTGTTTTCTCCCCTACAGGCATTGATTTACTGACTCAATCCACTTTTTTTTTCAGTCTCTCAACCGGTCGATTCCCAGCACACTCACCACTATACCACAGCTTAACCAAAAGACTATCATCCATCCTTTCCACATAACCAAACAATCTCAACATACTTTCATTTATTCTCTCATTTACCCCTTTCTTCACACCACACAACTCTTTAATACGTTCATTCCTCATTTTATCAATTCTTCTCACACCTAACACGCCCCTAAGATTGTCTATCTGAACACATTGTACTTTAGATCTATACCTTTTATTCTAGACCATAGTCTTGCTACTATTCAGTAACACAGGTAACAACATACTCTCATGTAAGACCCTAGCACACTCAAGATTTAGTGGTAAAGGATAAATATAATAATAATTAATAAAATATGAAAAAAATAGTGCTTATAAAACTAGCCTACATAATTGCATCATCACTTACCACAACTTTGGTATAAACTTCCCTAGCGAAGAGTGTATCAGAAAACTGTGCTTCCGTTGGAAATGTGTATGTCTGAAGCCATTCCAGAAGAGGTAAATCTAAAGCTAAGCCATTATTTGGAAACTGAGGTGCATGAAGTGTGTGTATCTATTACCCGGCATCATTTAAACTTGACTAGAAAAGGAAAAGCATCTCAAATTAATATATATATAATATATATATTATAATAGTAACTATATATATATATATATATAATATATATATATATATATTATAGTATATTAATATATATATATATATATATATATATATATATATATATATGTATATATAATATATATATATATATATATATAATATATATATATCTTTTCTTTTTCTTTTTAACTGTGGGTAAGGTGCGTGAAATGCATCGGAAAAAAGAGAAGTAGTAAGAAGAACATGACACAAGTCGAAAGGAAAGTCCAGCCTTACCGCCCCCTCTATACCTATTAGGGAGAACTCGTCGCAATCAGAAAATCCACCCTTAGAGCTTCACGGGACCGGCGACGGACCCTCACTTTATGGATATCGTAAAAAGTGTTGGTTCATCCTATGGCCCAGTGGGCAAACCATACCCACTCAACAAAAAAAAAAAACCCCCCCCCCCCCCCCCGCCAAGTTTCACTCGCTGGTTATTGCACCTTCTTCTCGCCTCTGCCAAACTCCAATTTCTTTCCTTAAGACATTCTTTTACTGACTCAATCCACTTTTTCTTCGCGTCTCCCAGCGCGTCGATTACCAACACACTTCCCTATACGTATTCTTACAAAAGACTATCATCTATCTTTCCACATGACCCAACCATCTCAACTACTTTCATTTATTCTCTCATTTACCCTTTTCTTCACATCACACAACTTTTCTAATACGTTCATTCCTCATTTTATTCTTTGTTCTTCTCACACCTAACACGCCCCTAATTAAGATTGTCCATCTACATTGTACTTCAATCTATACCTCTTATTCCAGACCATCAGTCTCACTACTAACATTAACACAGGTAACATAACAACATACCCTATGTAAGACCCTAGCACACTTAAGACTTAGTCCCGTTATAATCAACGCAGACGATTTAATTGCACCAGCCACCTTCCTGCCATACAACTTTTTCCTACTACACTCTGTAATCATTTCGTTCCCTTTTCATCCAACCATATATCTTAAATATTTTAATTTTAAATATTTTTCCAGCTGCTCACCATCAACATAACTTCACACCGAAGATTGCCTCACTTTCCAACCATAACAATTACTCTGTTTTCTACGTTTACTTTCAAAACCCCTCCTTTTAACAACACCCTGCAAATCTCTCTAAATCCCCTCAACTCTCTTTCAGATTCACCCACACCAAAACCAAATCAACCGCATATAATAGGTAGCCACTCTCCACTCACTTCCATTCTCCATCCAATTCTAACACCATTTCCTGCCACCCCCATCTATAATCTGTTCATAACCCCATCCATATACAAAATTGAATAAACGAAGGAGACATAACACATCCTGCCCTTCACTCCGCTATTAATATTAAACCAATCACTTTTGACAAAATTTATTCTTACACACGCTCCTATCGTCATACATACTTGTGATTCCATTCAGAAGCCCTACCACCAACACATATATTACTAACACCTGCAATAGAGCTTTCCTATTAATCCTATCATCGCCTGTTGCAAATCAATAATACCTAACTAAAATTTATTCTTCTTCTCCCTCATTTGATTTCAATGCTTAAAGATTTGATCCAACACATCCTCGACCACTCCCAAATGCCACCTTTGATTTTCACATCGAGTCCTTCGTCCAGCTCGATGCACTCTTTCGACTAAATACCAGCACATATCTTCCCTACAACACTCATAAACTAATTCCCTATAATTCCTAGTCCCCCCATCTCCCTTACCTAGATATAATGTCTATTTACTGTCTCCTCCAACCCTCGGAACATACCCCTCCATCAACGCTTTATTACACAATTCCAAATCCAATCAATCACATCTCGCCTCCGTTCTTGATCATTCACCAGTAATTTTTTCTATACCTGCAGATCTACCATTCTTCAACTTTTTCACTCTACCGTATTACCTCCTCTTGCTTTAATGATTCTCATCCCAAAACACTATTCCATCTTGCCACCATTTCAAGCCCACACACATTCACTGTGACCTCTTCTCATTACTGCTAATATTAAACAGATTTTCGAAGTGTTCGTTCCACACTCCCCCTCACATCATTTCATCAGTTACAAAAAGCACCTTTCCTATTCATTATTCTAAGCAGATCCCCTATTCCTCATTTTTAACCTTCCCCCCTTTTTCCAAGAGGAGCTTCTTATTCCCTTGCCTATGTCCTCTTTCCTCCTTCCTTTCAAACTGTCCATTTACCTCTTCGTTTCGACCTACAAATGCGACCTTTCAATTGGCTAGCCTCAATTAACAACTATCACAAAAACATCTTTCTTTGAAAACTTCATCACTGGCTTTTTAGTACATTCAACCACGCTTCTTTTTTACTTTCAACCTCTTGCATCACCTCTTCATTCCACCACTCACTGTTAAAGTTCT
>JABUQX010039655.1:40000-45000 GCA_015478945.1 Trachelipus rathkii
TATATATATATATATATATATATATATATATATATATATATATAATAATAATAATAATAATAATAATAATAATAATAATAATAATAACAATAATAATAATAATAATAATAACAATAATAATAATAATAATAATAATAATAATAATAATAATAATAATAATAATAATAATAATAATAATAATAATAATAATAATAATAATAATAATACGGCTCTTCATTCCTGAATCAAATAAACTAATTTAATTAACTTTCATACTCTATGTTCATGAGTCTCAAAGTTTCAAAATGCACGGAATAATACTATGAAAAGAAATACGATGCAACAAGAACATAAACAAAAAATTTGCTTAACTTCACAAGAGACACAGTGTGTACTGATAAGGAAGCAATAGTTGTGGCAAATGAAAATGTACATTACGACGATCGCGTTATGAAGAAAAGTTAGCCTCCCCAAGTTCCGTGATAGAAAACTCAACAAAAATAATATAAAGGGATAACTTTTTCAATATTGTTTTAAACTAGACGTATAAATAAAGGCGTTTTCGATTTTGCACTTTTGCTAACGAAATTTAGGAAAATGCTAAAAGTCGTTCGTTTATGTCAATTTTAGCACAAATTTAGTAAAATGCTAACGAAACGTTAGTAATTTCCTATTCTGTTAGGTTGCTCTATCCCGTGCTTACCTAATTTTGGGAAAATGCTAACGAAAAAATGTAAACAAATAAGATTGCGGCGTAGTAGTTCGTTGATTTGATGAATGTTTCATTCATGAAATTAGCTTTAAATCTAATTTCTTCCAAATCGATAAACTCCATCACAATAGTTGATCAATTATTTGTAATAAAAACCATTTGTTATTTTTTTTATTTTTGTTTATTCCAAAACCACGTGCTCCATTAGAATAGCTGATCAAAATTTTTGTAAACAATCGGTCGATTATGCCCGAAATTCGTGCTAAAACTGGATTAGCATTTCTTATCCAGCGTTAGCACAAATGCAAAAACGAAAACGGCTTAAGTCTACATAAATGGAATTCTAGCGTCCGGCTAGTGAGAAACTATAGTGAGAAAAAAAAAATAGAAATAAAATTTAATCTAAAAAAGTTAAAAATAATTTACTCATTACTAAACTATGAAAGTGTTTACCTAATTATTTAAGTTTTTGTACCGTATCAGGGGTCAACAACGGGGAGTGCAGTGAACAATGTTCTGACTGTACTCTCCATCCACCCCCCCCCAAAAAAACGCCTTTTGATATATATATATATATATATATATATATATATATATATATATATATATATATATATATATATATATATATATTTTTATAATTTAATTATATTATATATTTATATATACAGGTATATTATATATATATATATATATATATATATATATATATATTGTAAATTTCAGGAGATAGTATTATATATAAATATAAAAATAAAAAACTTTTAATAATATATATATATATATATATATATATATATATATATATATATATATATATATATAATATATATATATATATATATATATATATATATATATATACTTTACTATATATATATATATATATATATATATATATATATATATATATATATATATATATATATCTTTATATATATATATATATATATATATATATATATATATATATATATATATATATATATATATATATATATATATATATATATATATATATATATATATATATATATAAACGTATTACTGCAAGCAGATTTATTAAGAATTTAAAGATTGCATAAATTTCGATATTAAATGCAGTTTAAATTTTAAAATTCTACAAGCTTTATGAATCGGATCTTTCAATAAAAAATACAGCAAAATCATACAATTATATATCCACTACATATTTATATACTACCTGTTTCTTACAGCTATAATAAAAAATAAAGAGAAATATTTCTAAAACTAATAAATGGATTATTCTTTATGAAACTATATCTTCAGATTTATAAGGGAAAAAATGTACAATTCCTTATTGAATGATCCGACTGGTCGGAGGCCGGATGTTAAAAATGATATCTGGCAGAAGCCAGACTTTTTTAAATTGCAGGATATCCGGCTGCGGTGCCTTATATTGTTACATCACTAAAAGTCATTAAAAATATGAAAAGGTTGATACGGCATTTTGTGTTTCTGGGTAACAGTTAATTTTTATATGATTCAATAAATAATTATGATGAAATAACGAGTTTTTTTTTTGTCCTATTATGTTAAATTTTTAACCAGTGCACCCTAATATCTCTTTATACTTAAAAATGTAAACTAAATTTTAGGTGATTTTAAACCATCTAGATACACACTTAATTGTAAATGATATATAAATGGACATTTCTTTTAAATTGAAGCAACAAACCAGCAATATTATTGTAGGTAATTTTTTTATTATTATTATGGTGACTTGAGTAGGAATGAGTCCGTAATATATGGTAAATTTTAATCAATCTGTATAAATAACTCATATTCATGATCAATAATGACCATTCCCGATATGAATAATAAATTAGTAATTAGCAAAAATAACAGCAGAATAGAAATATAATGATGGAAGAATAAGTTTTTGTTAATTGCCAAATCACCCAGCATTCCTAACCTGCTAAACAAAACTATAATTTGAAATCCTACTCACCAGCTTAGACTGACAATTCTCCATAATCCTGTAGATTGTACTTTTACTGATATTAGGAACTTCTGGATTCAGGTCAAGAAACCTATTCCTAGTTTCTTCGATGGTGATATCCTCTTTCTGAGAAAGAATGTCCATAATCATTTGCTGGTGTTCATCCGAGAGTTTTCTTTTCCTTCCGGTTGAGGTTTTCCTTTGTATGCGATGTTCCTTCTTAAAAACTTGAACGACTGATGACACGGTTGATTTGGCGAGGTGCATAAAATCAGCCACTTCCCTAATCGTCCGATTTTCGTTGAAGAACAAACTGTAAAAATATACAAGAATTATTTTATCTAAGATTAAAACCAAAAATAGAATGATTCATTCATAAATCAATAAAATATTACAGAAAGTAACGACCTGCGTTCAATGCTAAAAAAGTAAAAATACATTTATCCATATAGCAATCAAAAATTTCATTTAGTAAGAGATGGAAAACCCCGGGTTTTTTAAAAAAAAAAGCCAAGTTGGTTTTATTGAGATGTTATGGTTTATAAAATTTATATTTTGAAATCCACCAAAACATTAATAACAAAATATTTACGTAAACTGCTTTTATACATAATATTTTACTCTTTAGACATAATATAAATAAAAATTATATTTTGGAGCTACTGAGTTTTACTAACCTAAAGTACATTATTTAAGCTTAGGTATGGTCTAAAGTCTAAACCAATGGTCTGAGAACATTGTTGGCAATTACCCCAAAATATATTTGTACGAAATGATATTAACCCTAGACATGAAGGCGAGGAAAAACAAACTAACTGTATTTAAAATGGTAGCAAACGCTAAGCAAATATTTTTCTTAATTTCCATTGAATCCAAAAAAATACAAATACCACTCAAATTCAAAATAGTTCAATGAATCCATTTATATAGAGAATATAGTCATACAAACTAAAAAGTTTGTATTATATTCGATAAATCAATTTTAAAAATAAAACAAAAAATTAACAAAATAATCAAATGAAATAAGAAAAAAGCGAAATAAGAATTATGAAAATATGAAATAAGAAAATAATAACAGACAAAACTAATAAAATCCTTATTATAAGTCAAAATTAATAAAATCCTTATTAGGAAATAAAAGGATTTCATTGACCAAATATTTCTCTTCAGGTTTTAGAGAAATGTGATGTCGTTTCATTTTAATAATTTTAAATAAGTCATCCAAATTAGGACTCTTTGATATCAAAGCTTTTTAGATACTATCTTCAAGGTTCAACCTATTATGTATTTTGTTTTTAAGTTTATGAGAATGGATAATTCCTTTTTTGTTCACAAATGGAAGCAAGATTCATCTCTTCCTCATGTACAATTTGAAAGACTTTGCAGCTCTTGACATCCAAAAACATATAAATCTGCCTTGTTCTGAAATTCAAATCATTAGACAGAAGTTTAAGAACTGCCTCTGCCAAAACTTTAGTCTCTTCTGGCCCATCAGTAATATTACATTCGATGAAATTCACAACTCAATTTGCAGTATGCGAATGAAGTCCTGGAAAGTAATTGGAGAACATCTTTCTGAGTTTGTAAGATACTTTATAACTGAGTCCTTGATGTTACTAAGAGAACGACCTTCACAATCTTCCCAAAACACAAAAATGTTGGAAAAGTGGCAATTATGTTTTTGTTATACTTTATAGCTCCAAACGTTGAAATCTTTTCTCTGACGAAAATGTCATTATTTTAAATATCCTGATACCCCAAAAACATAAGAATAGGCAAGTAACATTTTTGAACGTATAGCATCAATAATTTTGTTCATAACTCAACGACAATATTTACGGTACGTATGTATCATTTGAAAAAAATGTTATATACCGCTCAGCTAAATAATCCATTATTATTCCAAAAAATTAATCAAAAATTTCATTTTAAAATATATTTTCGAGCCATTATCAGATATCAAAGTCCACAAGCATTTAACATAACTCAAACTATAAAATATCACCTTATAATCATTCCTTTCTGCGTTGATAAAGATCTCCATTGCCTAAACTATCTCACTATCAGAGCACAGTCAACAGGCTTACATCTTTGTGCATGCGGATCAATAGTTCTAAATCACAGTGTCGTTGAAGTGTATTTCATTACAACTGCCATTCTTAGTCTATAATAATAAATATTATTATTATTATTATTATTATTATTATTATTATTATTATTATTAACAGGTGTGGGAGGAAGCATATGTTGCGCAGCAAGTAATGGAGGCGAAAACGGGGATAGAATGCAAGAGGAAGAAGAGATGATACGGCACTCTCGTCTATGAATTCAACAGGTCCATACAAT
>JABUQX010039655.1:50000-55336 GCA_015478945.1 Trachelipus rathkii
AGACTTTAAGAAATCAGTTACGACAACCTTATTTGTCATTTCTTCTTGTAAATATCCTAATTTGAACAAGTGCAATTGTCCTCCTTGATGCTGAGTGTCACTGACAAAACATCAAATTTTTACTCGATCAACAAAATAGGAAAATAGTAATTTTAACATTGGATGCCGCACCAACAAACAACATCAAATTAACTAATGAGGGGGACTAGCTCAAATGCTTGACAAGACATCATAAAAATTTAGGTTAGGTTAGGTTAAGTTAGGTTAGGTTGGTTAGGTTAGGTTAAGGTTAGGTTAGGTTAAGTAAGGTTAGGTTAAGTTAGGTTAGGTTAAGTTTTGTTGGATTCGTTACAGAAACTCTAAATAAAATGTCGATCAATTGACATGCCCATCTTTTTCCTCTGTCGGCCATTTGGCACTAACTTCCTAATGAGGGAAGATTGACGATATTGAAACAAGAAGGAATAACCCGAGAACATAAGGGGTCGTTGACTAGTTTTCAAAACGTACCTTTACCGTCGTCATCTAGTCTAATGGAACAGAGAGAGAGAGAGAGAGAGAGAGAAGAGAGAGAGAGAGAGAGAGAGAGAGAGAGAGAGAGAGAGAGAGAGAGAGAGAGAGAGAGAGAGAGAGAGAGAGAAAGAAAGAGAGAGAGAGAGAGAGAGAGAGAGAGAGAGAGAGAGAGAGAGAGAGAGAGAGAGAGAGAGAGAGAGAGAGAGAGAGAGAGAGAGAGAGAGAGAGAGAGAGAGAGAGAGAGAGAGAGAGAGAGAGAGAGAGAGAGAGAGAGAGAGAGAGAGAGAGAGAGAGAGATGCTTAGAGAAAGAGAGAGAGAGAGAGAAGAGAGAGAGAGAGAGAGAGAGAGAGAGAGAGAGAGAGAGAGAGAGAGAGAGAGAGAGAGAGAGAGAGGTTGCATGATAAATGAAAGAATGAGAAACTAGGAAAGCTACAATGAATTTGTATGATAAATCCGAGAGAGAGAGAGAGTACATTAGAGAAGACACTAGTGTAAAAGCTGAATTAATTTAAAATATTTTTTTTATTTATTATCCATATTAATTAATTCTTATATATAAATATATATATATATATATATATATATATATATATATATATATATATATATATATATATATATATATATATATATATATATATATATATATATATATATAACTATATATATATATATATATATATATATATATAATTTTATGAGTTCCCTATTTACGAGCTCTCTCAACTTTACGAGAGTTTTAGGAAACTCGAAAAAATGTAATTTAAATTCAAACATCAATTTTCCTAGAGTTTAAAGTTCGTTCATATGTTTGTTCTGTGAGGTAAAGGCATCTGGAAACTGGAACTTTACCATCGACGAGAGGATTTGGAGAGTTTTGACATCTATAATAGAAGTGACTCGTTCATTCACGAACGACTCTCTAAGAACGGGTCATATCAGAGACTGATTGATTGACCGGTCTTTTAAAAAGAACGACGGCTCCTCAAGACCTCTGAATACTTTTAAAAATATATATATAAATTCGTTTCTTTTGAGCTGGCAGTCCGTTATATTTCGTAAAGACTCGAGGGGAATAACAAGTACGCCCATGAGTCGTAGGTAGGGTGTCCAGATTTCCTGATTTTTAGATTATGGTGATCGAAAAAAATTTCTGATTTTGCCCTGAAATTCGAGTTCCTGTCCTGATTTGTTCTGATTTTTTGTAAATTTTGTAAATCAAAATGAAAGTTTAATGAAAGTATGTTTGCACTACTTGTGTTTAATGTCAATCGCTTCAGTTTCAGTCAAATTTTCTTATGTATGTGTATGCCTGTACTTTGGGGAGCGAGAGCTCCGAGAAACCTCTCAGGGGTCGCCAGACTCGCGCGTTTTTGTAGAGTTTGAAAAGAGGAGGTTGTATAATGTAGATATTTAAAAGTGGGGTGTTGTGTTTTATTACGGTTGTGCTTAAATGAAATTTCGGTATATTAATTATCATCTAGTAAGCGCATAACTATTATGAGAATATTACATATTTTTTTTTATGTGAAAGATTATTTTTTGAATATTGAAATCTATGTATTCCTTCGCTAAGAAATAGAACACGATAATATTTTTTTTTCCTTTTTCACCAGTTTTGTACTTGTGTTTCACAACCGAAAAATGTTAGCAAGACATTCTCATTTAAAAAAAAAAAAAGGAAAATATTCTCTCCTATAAGATTTATATATATCCTATATCCGAGTACCGGAAATGCGAGATTCTTCGACATATTTATGACCTTAATATTACTATCCAGAAGTGCCAAAATTTTATGTCAACTATTGGGATATCACAATTGTGAGGTTGAGATGCTTACCTAACTTTAGAAGTCAATGTTGTGTTATAAGATAAACAAAAATGCCAGCCTATACAACCTTTATATATATATATATATATATATATATATATATATATATATACTTTATATATATATATATATATATATATATATATATATATATATATATATATATATATATATATATATATATATATATATATATATATATATATATATATATATATATATATATAGGCCATTTTCCAAAAGCATCATGCATGTAACTAAAAAATTATAACAGCTACAAGAAAATAAATAACATTTTGATTTCAGCAAGCAATTTCATCGATGAAACAAAAAAATTTATTTCATTCAATATTTATTAATAACACCTTAAATATTAGTATAATCTTAGGGCTGGCAGCGTACGTTCTCTTAACCTTCCATTTCTGCAGTAGTACTACGAGAGCAAGTTTCCAAATATTGTTTTTTTTATGACTCTAAAAATGTTTTTTTTTTATTTCCTTTTTAGTGGGTTTACGAGGTATTGCAGAAGGACGACGGCCACGCTGCAGTCGTCTATTATTGCTTTGCTTACTGTGACTTTTTCAATCTTTCTAAGTTTTACCCTTAAGGGATATCTTTTAGTTAAAATCGACATTTGGCAACCTTAACGTTCCCTCGTAGCGATGGAGCTACTTCGTTCTTCTAAAAAAAATGATCATTATCATACAGATTTTCAAACATTTTTAACAATTTTAAATTTTTCAAAAGCGTTATTCATTTTTTTTTTAAATTTCATGGATGAAAATGTCTCTTGCCTAATAAGAATTTTATTTATTTTCCTGTAACTGTTTTATAGTTTTTTGTTGAATGCATGTTGCTTTCGGGAGGCTGACCATATATATATATATATATATATATATATATATATATATATATATATATATATATATATATATATATATATATATATATATATATATATACTATATATATAGGCATAGATTTACTTTGTGGAGTTGTGAAAATATATATATATATATATATATATATATATATATATATATATATATATATATATATATATATATATATATATATATATATATATATATATATATTACTTTCTTATACAGATACTATAAAAGGAAGTTAAGGAACATGGTTTCAGGTAAATTTTCGAAAATTACATACATTGACGCTACGATAGAAGGAAGATGGTTTCAGGTAAATTTTTGAATTATTTGTTACTTTAGGTTAGGTTAGGTTAGGTTAGGTTAGGTTTAGGTTAGGTTAAGTTAGGTTAGTTTAGGTTACCCTAACTAACCTACCATAACAACCTAGCCTAGCACTCGCAACCTAACCTAACCTTGCACAAAGCAAATGAATTTCAAGGTACGCAGAGCCATCTTCCGCTCTATCGTAAATATAATACTTAAATTTTTCAAAATTTACCTGAAGCCATGTTCCGCATCGTATAAGATTTTTAATATATATATATATTTATATATATATATATATATATATATATATATATATATATATATATGCTATATATATATATATATATATATATATATATATATATATATATATATAACTAATACTCGGCACGCGTCAGCCACGAGAGTGCGCCGTAAGCCAGTCAAGCCAGTGCAGAGATGTAAGCCAGTCAAGCCAGTTCAGCCAATTCACTACTGGCCACAAAAATGAAATTTATGCCTATATATATATATATATATATATATATATATATATATATATATATATATATATATATATATATATATATATATATATATATATATATATATATATATATATATATAGAAGAGAGAGAGAGAGAAAGTCAATCGCCTCGACTCAACAATCTCGCAAAACTTCTACCTCGGTAGTTACCGATCAAAATCTACAAATATGCCATATATATATATACAGGGTTCACACTGAAATTTTGAATTTGAATTCCCTGACTTTCCCTGACCAAATTTGCAAATTTTCCCTGACCAGCGTGTTTGTTATTTTTGGCGTATAAAATATCTATTAATCATTATTGCAGCCTATTTACTCAGTTCAAACATTAAATTATTGAAAATTTACTTTAGAAACTGTTCATCATCATGGATGAATTTAAAAAATATTTTATTTTTTGTAATTGATCTATAATTTCCCAATAGCCGTTTAATGTATTAACTTAAATAGGCTGCAATAATCAGACTATACCTTCCCCATAGCCGTCCAACGAACTCCTTTTTTTAGGTTAGTTTAGGTTACCTAACCTAACCTCACTTAACTTAACCTAACCTAACTTCACTTAACCTAACCTAACCTTACCTAAAGTAACAAATAATTCAAAATTTACCTGAAACCATCTTCCTTCTATCGTATTCGTATGTACGCAAATTTTTCAAAATTTACCTGAAACCATGTTCCTTTTATCGTATTCGTATAAGCGTACGTAATATATATATATATATATATATATATATATATATATATATATATATATATATATATATATATATATATATATATATATATATATATATATATATATATTTTTTTTCTCTTCTTTCTCTCTTAATACTCGGCACGCGTCAGCCACGAGAGTGCGCCGTAAGCCAGGGACCAGCCATGAGTGAGATGTAAGCCAGTCAAGCCAGTTCAGCCAATTCACTACTGGCCACAAGTAAATCTATGCCTATATATATATATATATATATATATATATATATGGGCGTAGGCAGCGGGGGTGCAGTTCAACAATCTCATAAAAACTTCTACCTCGAGTGGAATTTACCGATCAAATCACAAATATGCCATATATATATATACAGGGTTCACACTGAAATTTTGGTGAATTCCCTGACTTTCCCTGATAAATTTGCAAATTTTCCCTGACCAGCGTGTTTGTTATTTTGGCGTATAAAATATCTATTAATCATTATTGCAGCCCTATTTACTCAGTTCATACATTAAATTATTGAAAATTTACTTTAGAAACTGTTTATCATC
>JABUQX010039656.1:10000-12500 GCA_015478945.1 Trachelipus rathkii
TAGAAAAAAAAGAAGAAAAGGAAAGAATTCTTACTGTTCCCATAAAGAAAGTTGAGAAATTTAACATTTTTTCTCGAATAAGTCAATTCAAAGGGGTAATATATATATAATAATATAACTTAGAACAGAATAGATATATAATATATATAATGATATATTATATTTATATATAATATATATATATATATATATATATATATATATAATATATATATGTGTGTGTGTGTGTGTAAAAGGTGTGGAGGGATAACAAGATTTTTACCAATACCAAACTTTTCAATTTGCCCAATACAGAGTACCGATGCCATAAAATTTTCAATATTCCAAATTTCTGGCAGTAGTTTTCCACAATCATCTATAATACTGTCTATTAAAAGTACAGTGGATCCAGTCATATCTTATTTCATTCTGAAAAAATTAATTATTACAATGGAAATAATCATGCTAACACTGCTAGCCGTTAGTAATGTCAAATTAGAATTTCAACTTTCGCGGATGCGGATGCGGATGCGGATACAGATCTTCGTCATTTTATATAAAACTCTTTAAACAAATATAAAATTTTAAACTTTAATGACAAAAGGTATTTTTAATTAAATATTTGAGAAGCTCATCAATAATTCTGGGCTGGTAAAGATTCTGTAATTACTAACACCAGAAAGAAGCAGAAGCGTCGTCGAAAGGAGACAGACTTTTGCCGCTGGACCTATACCCAAATAAATGGTCGACAGGAACAATGGGTCGACATTTGTGAAAAAGAAAAAAAAATCGGGTAATTTAGAATTTCTCTAACGAATCCAACAAAATTTAACCTAACCTAACCCAACCCAACTTAACTTAACTTAACTTAACTTAACTTAACTTAACTTAACTTAACTTAACTTAACTTTAACTTAAAACTTAACTTACTTAACTTAACTTAACCCATTAAGTCCCTATAACCTAACAACCTAACTACCTAACTAACCTAACCTACCTAAACCTATAACCCTGCGGCGGGCTGTAACAGAGGAAAGATTTATTTTTGATGTTGTGTCAACCCGTTTTCCTGGCAACCCATTTTCCTGTCAACCATTTGGGCTGGTCCCCTTGCGGCTTTCAAAGCGTTTTCAGAGAGCTCAACGAAGGGTTAAGTACATATCAAGTACATATCGACAGACTTTTCATAGATACTGTTTAGAATTAACCTAAATAATACAGAACTAATAAATATAATTATGGTACTTATAGAATGCATATACCAAAACCAAAAGTTCCAAATGAAGAAAATACGGAAGACTCCAAACACTACTAACACAAGAACACATAACGTGGCACAATCGGTAGAGGGACAGAGTCGCAGGGCAAGGGCCTGGATTCCAACCCTAGTCTGGATCCTAGGTAGTAATTACCTAGAGAAGTTCCAATCCTAGAATATGGCAATCCCCGTGAGGTGTGAACTTAAAAAAATGAAAAAAAAGAAAAAAAAGTGGGTATATAATGGCAAAATCTTCCTTTGGCTTAAAATTGAAAAGACAGGAAGGGGGTATAATCGAATTAGTTGTTTGAGCGCCCAAATGACAGATTTCGGTTAGGGAGAAGAGGAAGAAAAGTAATGTTCTATGAAATGGAAATTAAATTAGAGAAAATAAATATTGTTGAAACTAATGAAGGAAAAAGAAGGCGATCAAAGATAATAAGGTAATTTCGCGTCTTCCTCCTTGAGCTGATGCTCCACAAGCATTAATTTACTGTTCTTAAGATCAGTTTTGTATTGCTAGAATAGCTGCTTTTGCGAGGTGGATGCACAAGAAAGAAAAAAAAAATAGTTGATGTGGACAAAATACTTCTACGGCAGCCGTGGGATGGCTCGACTTGCAGCGATGCATTGCACAATTTTTTAGAAGGATATGAACCCATCATGTGCGTTGATTTACTGCTCGTAAAATGGAACCTGTTCTATTCACAGTAAGTACGTTTTTCCTGATGTAGTATTTCCGGAATCTCGCAATAAATTATTCTTTCCCATTCATTATCGTTAGGTTTATTTTTGTTCGTGTAGGTAATATCTTCTCTTTCGACCAATAAAATACTATACCTGTGGAGCTTTACCCTTAATTAAAAGTATACAATACTCATTCACATGTTTTCAATTCTAAATGCACAGTAATCCATCTTTCAATCCCTTCAACATCATCCAGAGCTACACCAGAAAGAAAACATTCTTCGTCCAATCGGTTGTTTACGTTCATGCAGAAAGGACTACCCATTTTTCAATGACTAAAATGATGATCATAGAACATTCGAAACTGTTCGCATGGGTAGTTTGCCTTGGTGTGGGTTAATAAGTTCTAGAACAGTAAATATACGATATACCTTAATTTGACAATAAAAGTTTGAGAAGGAGAAATCTTTGAAATTTTTCTTTTATATGGAGTCGGGCGGTGGATATTCTTCCAACTTCGACTTCCGACTCTTTATTTTAAATTTCCGACTCCCGACTCCCGACTCCCGACTCCCG
>JABUQX010039656.1:17500-67881 GCA_015478945.1 Trachelipus rathkii
GTTTCCACAAGCGAAACTGGATCAGCCCTGTCCAGTATAAACCCTGCCCTACGAGGCACAGAGTGAAGGGTGCATCGCGCTCTTGTATTGCACGTTGATTAATTTTTTCTAACGTCCAATTCCTCATTCTCTGGGTAATAAGGATGGTGGAGATTTAAAGATCCATTTTTAAAACGATGAATATATTTATCTACTAACTTTCCCCGGTTTATCGTTATCACCTCACCTCCAATCTGTGGAAAGGAGGTAGAAAGATATAATATACTTAGGTATATATATTATATATATAATATATTCTTGTGTTAAATATATCATATATAATATAATTATATAATATATATATCAATATACAAGATATAATATATAATAATAAAATAATAGATATATATATATATATATATATATATATATAAAGAAAAAACTCAAAATTTTGTTTACACAGCCAGCATTATCATTTACTTAATATTTGATATTTTCCTACCAATCTTTGCTCAGCTTTCCTTATTGAAGGAAACCTGATAAGGTAAAAAGAAAGATCTTTGTAGAATGACAAAGCGAAGTTTGATTAGTGTTTGAAGATCGAAGGAAGACACAAGCGGGGGAATAATCTTACCCCCATATTAATAGGGGAATAAGTCTTTACCCCATATTAAGGGAAAATCTTCCCCTTCACGAAACATTTTCTTTCTGAGCTTCACAGGATATATATGATTTTTAATTGTAAAATTATATAAGCACTGCTACTTACTACTGACTACTACTACTACTACTACTACTACTACTACTACTACTACTACTACTACTACTACTACTACTACTACTACTAATAATAATAATAATAATAATAATAATAATAATAATAATAATAATAATAATAATAATAATAATAATAATAATAATAATAATAATAATATAGTGAGCACGATCGACATTTTCCTGCATATTTTTAACCGTAGATTTTTATTTCCAGCAGGTGCAGATTTCCAGAGGCTAAATCTGGAAATCTGGAATGCTGGTAATATTTTTATTATTATTCAGGTACGATTGTATATATTTTTTACCGTAGATTTCGAATCGAACCGAGCCTTAGCCGCAGCCTTTCAATGACGCGGTTTGCAAGCTGTTTTTCGACGACGCAAAGCGTTTTAAACGCTTGAAGGGACAAATTGGGGGTTTTCGAGGTCGGTGATGCGTTTTCTGAGGTTCTGGAACCGATCAAACCAAGTCAATAGCCGACATGACTTGAAATTTGTAAAGTCGATAGATTTTGACGTTTGAGGTTGTATCTATGGTTTTTTGGTCGGGAAGCCGTTTGAGTAAGTGAGGCGTTTGATCAGAAATTTACAGTTAATAAGTCGACATGACTGGAATTTCGTAAGGTCGGCAGATTTTGACGTTTGAGGTGTAAGTTATGTGTTTCTTAAGTCGGGGAAGTCGAATCTGAGTATCTTTGTATGTCTAATTAATCAGGAATCCCAGGTCATGAGCCGACATCCTTTGACTTTTCTCTGATGAAATTACTAAGTTTAACTTCTTGAATGTCAAATTAAGGTATCCTAAAGGTGGTGAGACCAAGTAGTCAAGGATGGCAATATTTGAGTTAAGAAAGGCTAGGAATAGTCTGATAAACCCAACTTTCTTCACACTCAAATTAATAGTTCTATGTTGACTTCTGTCGCTTCAAACTTGCTCCCCATATAAGGGGTGACGTATCCTCATTTTAGAGAGGTTACGTGCCCCGTGCCACCCCAGAGGTGCGCCTCCCTCTAAAAAATCGAAGTCGTAGGATGTACAATTTGGAGAAACCCTACATGCGTTGCGCTTTCGGAAAGAATTCGGGTTTGAATAGAGATATTGACACGCACGATGCTGAGCCGGTGTGATCCTAGTAGTAAACATTCGTTAAATAATACAATATTATTACTGTTAACATACCTGATTCTGTTCTAACAAGTACATATCGTCAATTGCATCATCTTGCAAAGATAACCGTCTTTCTAAATGTTGAAGACTGACATTATATTTTCAAATCTCATTTTCTTTTATAAATTGCTAACTAATATAAATTTTTTTCCGTAAAAGTGATAAGTGAAAACTCTTGAGGCAAATTCTATTATGTCTTTATTCCAATTATACTTTATGTGTAATTTAATTTTTATTTTTAATTTATTTTATTTTTCAATTTTTTTTTTTTCATTTTTTTCGAACAAACTTTTTTATTTGTCATTTTTTTTTTATGTTAATTTTTTTTTTTTGTTTTTTTTTTTCTATTATTTTTTTTTTAAATTATTTTCAAACTTTTTTTTTTGATAAGTGTTAATATTTATTTTTAATTTTTAATTTTAACTTTATTATATATAGAATAATATATATAAGAAAGTAATGGTATAATTATATGGTAAATGGGCCCGGAAAGGCGTCAGGGTGAAATGGAGGAAAAATGAAGTGAACTTGGAGGTAGCTGAAGTCATGCGATAATATTATAATTATTATTATATATATATATATTAATAAATTATATATATAATATATATAATATATATATATATTATATAATATATATATATATATATATATATATAATATGATATATATATTATAATAATATATTATATATATATATAATAATCTTTATAGAATAAATATATTAATAACGAATCTATTTTCAAATAAATATATTTTTTTATTGTTTATTATTTTTATTCCTTGCTTTAAACATTTGTTTTTACTAAAAAAATTTACTTATGTTTTAAACTTAATAAAAATTTTGCATTTTTACTACCTTAAACAGTAATCAGTAAATCAGTAAAGCAAACTACCCTCCATACCCACATACCAATCCATGATCTATTCTTTAGTTATCTTCTATTGATCTATCGAGCTATAATGATTTTAAGGTCAATTTTTGTATAACAATAGACACAAAAACTTTATATTTGTTTTTGTGTCTATACTTTTGTTCGTTTTTTTACTAAAAAATTGTATTTCCATTTATGTTATACTTAAAAATTTGCCAATTCTTACATACCTTAATAGGCCAGTAGCAAATCAGTAAATCAGTAAACAAACTATCCTCCTTACCCACATACCCATCCAAGGAGTATATTATATTGATCTATGATCAAGGGGTCATAGTTTTGTATAACATAACACAAAAACTTTTATTTATTTTTTGTTTCTTTAAACATTGTTTTACTATAAAAATTTAACTTTTATGGTTTTATATACTTTAAAAAAATTTGCATATTTACATACCTAAAGCACTAAATCAATAAATCAGTTTAAATCAAACTGCCCCCCATACCCCTCAACCCTCCCCATAACTAATTGATCTATGAATCTATTAATCTATTATCTCATTTATCTATTTGATTCAATCATATATTGTATAACATAACACAAAAACTTTATTATTTTGTTTTTTGTCTTTAAATATTGTGGTTTCTGCATGTTGCTTGTCTTGACTAAAAATACTCTTTTATGTTTGATTAACTAAAAATTACATTTTTACCATACCTTTTAAAGCAAGTAATCAGTAAATCAGTAAATCAAACTGCGCCTCCATTACCCTCATTAACCCTTCTGTGATCTATTGGATCGTATTATCTATTGATCTAAGTTGATCGTATTGATTCAATCATATTTTTGTATAACATAAACAAAAACTTTTATTATTTTTGTTGTTTCTTTTTAAAATCATTTTGTTTTACTAAAAAAATTTATTCTTTTATGTTTATAACTAAAAATTTACATTTTTACCATACCTTAAAGCAAAAAATCAGTTAAATCAGTAAATCAAACTGCCTCCAACCCTCCTACCTTCCTATATCATTGATCTACATGATCTATTATCTAATTGGATTCAAGTTCAATGTACAATCATAACCGAACAAAACTTTTATTTAGTTGTTTTGTTTCTTTAAATTTTCGTGTTTTACTATAAAATTTTATTTATTTTTAGTTTTAAAATTGCTTTAAATATTTTGTTTTACTAAAAATTTATCCTTTTATGTTTATAACTTAAAAAATTTTGCTTATTTACATACCTTTAAAGGAGTAAATCAGTAAATCAGTAATCAAACTGCCCTCCATACCCTCGATACCCTTTCCATGATTCTAATTGATCATATTATCATAATTGATCTATTATCATTGATTCAATCATTATTGTATAACATAACACAAAAACTTTTATTTATTTTTGTTTTTTTCTTTTAAATATGTGTTATTACTAAAAAATTACTCTTTTATGTTTATAACTTTAAAAAAATTTACATTTTTTACATACTAAAGCAGTAATACATGTAAATCAGTAAAATCCAAACTGCCTCCCAAGACCCCATACCCTTCTTGATTCTATTGAATCTATGTGATCATTGAGTCTACTTGATTCTTATTGATTCAAGTCAAATTATTTGGTATAACAACACAAAACTTTTTATTTATTTTGTTTTTCTTAAACTTTTTTGTTTTACTAAAAAAAATTTATTCCCTTTTTGTTATAACTTAAAAAAATTCTCGCATATTTACTATACCTTAAAAACATTAAATCAGTAAATCAGGTAATCCAAAGCTTGCCCTCCACTTACCCTCATACCCTCCATATCTATTGATCATTGAATCTATTGATCTATATCATATTGATCAAGTCATACTTGTATATAACATAACACAAAAAACTTTTATTTATTTGTTTTTTTCTTAAACTTTCGTTTTTACTAAAAAATTTATTCTTATGTTTATAAACTTAAAAATTTGCATTTTTACATCCCTAAAAGCAGTAAATCAGTTAAATCAGTAATTCAAACTGTAGTCCAGCCATCCTCCTACCCTTCCATGATTCATAGATCTATTTTTGAACTCAATCATATTTTGTATTAACATAACACAAAACTTTTATTATTTTATTTGGTTTTCTTTAAACTTTTTCGTTTTTTACTAAAAAATTTATTCTTTATTTTATAACTGAAAAAATTTGCATTATTACATACTTAAAGCAATAAATCAGTAAATCAGTTAATCAAACTTACCCTTCCATACCTTAACTTCTTATCTATTATCTATGATCTATATCTATTGATCTATTATCTATTGATCTATTATTCAAGTCATATTGTATAACATAAACAAAAACTTTTATTTATTGTTTGTTTCTTTAAACATTATGCTTTACTATAAAAAATTTATTTTTATTTTGTAAATTGCTTTAAATATTTTGTTTTACTAAAAATTATTCTTTATGTTATAACTTAAAAAAAAATTTGCATATTTACTATACCTAAAGCAGTAAAGCAGTTAAATCAGTAAATCAACTGCCCTCCATACCCCATAACCTTTCGTTCTATTGATCTATTGATCTAATGATCAAGTCATATTTAGTATAACATAACACAAAAACTTATTTATTTTTGTTTTGTTCTTTAAACATTCTGTCTTTACTTTAAAAAATTTATTCTTGTTATGTTTATAACTTAAAAAAATTTGCATATTTTTACAACACTGTAAAGCAGTAAAATCAGTAAATCAGTATAAATCAGTAAAATCAGTAAATCAGTAAAGCAGTTATTCAGTAAATCATAAATCAGAATCAGTAAATCAAACTCCCTCCATACCCTCATACCCTTTCGTGGATCTATTGATCTTTTGATCTATTTGTCTATTGATTCAAGTCATATTTTGTATAACATAACACAAAAACTTTTATTTATTTTTTTTCTTTAAACTTTCGTTTTTACTAAAAAATTATTCTTTTATGTTTATAATGTTAAAAAAATTTGCATATTTTACATACCTTAAAAGCAGTAAATAAGTAAATCAGTAAATCCAACTGCCCTCCATACCTTCCTACCCTTCTGTGATGATCTATTGATCTATTATTTCAAGTCATATTTTGTATAACATAACACAAAACTTTTATCTATTTTTTTTTATTTCTTTAAAACTTTCTTGTTTTACAAAAAAAATTATTTATTTTGCTATTCTGTTTAAAATATTTTGGTTTTTTATTAAAATTTCTTCTTTTTATGTTTAAATTAAAAAAATTTCATTATTTTACATCACCTTTAAAACAGTAACAGTAAAACCAGTAAACTTCAAACTGTATCCATTACCCTCGCTCCCTATTCATGATCTACTTATCTTAATATCTATTGATCTATTGATTTCAAGTATCTTTTGTATAACATAACAAAAATAAATTCTTTGCTTTGGCTGTTGTTGTGTGTTGTTGGTTGTTGTTGTTGTGTTGTTTTTTTTTTTGTTGCTGTTGCTGTTAAATATATCATACGTTCAAGTTAAATTAAAAAATATACAACACTTTTCAAACATATCTTTCTAAAATATTAATGTTAATTTTACATTAACATGTATATTGAAATACTAAAACAAAAAATCAATTCACTCTAGCCCAACTGACAGTACATGCATTCGTTTAATCAAGGTAACTAAATAAAAGTTTCAACTTACCAGCAGAGGTCAGCATAGCAATCTCAACTATATACATCACAAACGCTCAAATATATTATTATTATTATTATATTATTTAATTATTATTATTATATTTTTATATTATTATTATTATTATTATATTATTTTATTATATTATTATTATATATCATTATATTATTATTATTATTATTATTATATTATTATATATTATCTATTATTATTATTATTATTATTATTATTATTATATTATTATATCAACTAATATAGTATATGAAACATAACAGAAAGTTGCCAGGGGGACTACACACACAACACACACTACAACTACACACATACACACATACACAAACACACACTAAAAAAATATATAGACACTTTACTTAATTCACTAGCCATTACATCGTTATGGCTGTTATTAAGTAAAGTGTCTATATTTTTTGTGTTGCTGTCTATGTGTTGTGTGTGTGTGAGGTGTGTTATGTGTGTGTAGTGTGTATTATAGTGTGTTAGTTTAAGTTAAGTCATATACATAATTATTTATAATAATAATAATAATAATATAATAATAATGTAATATTTAAAAAAGAAAACTAATAAGCATAATAATAAAATATTTAATTAATAATAATAATAATAATATAATAATAATAATAATAATAATAATAATAATAATAATAATAATAATAATAATAATAATAATATTTGGAGCGTTGTGTGTCTAGTAAAGATCTGAGATTCTATTGCCTTCTTTCTGCTGGTAAGTTAAAACTTTATTTAGTTACTTGTTTTAACGAATGCTGTATTCAGTTGGCAGGATGATAGTTTTTTGTTTAGGTTTTCAAAATTACCAATGTTTTTGGTGGAGCAGCAAAATATTTTAAATATGTTTGAAAATTTGATCAATTTTATTTTTAAAACGGTAAAAGAAATTGATTACAACGAACGAGGACCACAACAACAACAACAACAACAACAACAAAACAACAACAACAACAACAACAACAACAACCAACAACGAACAAACAACAACAAACAACAACAACACCACAGCAAATATTTTATTTTTATGTTATGTATATACAAAAAGATACTTGAATCAGATAGAATCAATAATCATTAATCAAAGATCATGAAGGCAGGAAGTTAGCTGGATACAGTTTGATTTACTTTTTTACTGCTTTAACTTGTTTTTTTTAAGGGATTTATCAAGAAACAAAAAAAATTTGTAAATTTTTTTAAGTTCTGTGTCATAAATAGTAAGCAATTTAAATTATGAACAACATGTTTCAGACGGAATTATAAAAATAGATAAATTTTATAGTGAAACGACAAGTTAAAAGAAAATCAAAACAAATAGGCATGAAAGGTTTGGTGTGTTATACAAAATATGACTTGAATCAAAGTTATCAGTAGAATCAATAATCAATAGAATCAATTAGGATCACAGAAAGGTATGAGATGAGGCCATTTGATTTACTAGTTACTTATTTACTGCTTTTAAGTATGTAAATAGTTCAATTTTTTTAAGTATGAAACATAAAAAGAAAAATTTAGTAAAACGAAAAGTTTAAAGAAAACAAAACAAAATAAATAAAAGTTTTTGTTTAGTATACAAAATATGACTTGAATTCAATAACTCAATAGATCAATAATCAAATAGAGGGTCTACAATAGGATCACAGTAAAGGATATGAGGGTATTGCGAGGCCAGTTTATTTAGCTGATACTGATTTTATGCCTAAGTATGTAAAAATGCAATTTTTTAAGAGTATATACATAAAAGAATTATATTTTTATTAAACCAAATATATTTTAGTTTTACTTAGTTCACAGATGAAATAATTTTTTTGAAATACATTAAAAATGTTTTCAAAAAACAAACAAAAAAAATAAAAGTTGTGTTATTGTTATACAAAATACTTGAATCAATAGGATCAATAGATCAATAGGATCAATAATCAATAGATTCACAAAAGGATGAGGTTATGGAGGCAGTTTGTTTACTGATTTACTGATTTCGCTTTAAGGTATGTAATTATGCAAATTTTTTTTTAATTATAAATATAAAAAGAAGAAATTAGTAAAGACGTAATATTCTTGCAAAGAAACCAAAACAACGAATTTTATATCAAATTTAAAAGTTTAAAAGAAAACAAAACAAAATAAATAAAGTTTTGTTATGTTATAAACAAATGACTTGGAATCAATAGATCAATAATCAATGGAATCAGTCACCATACTGTAATAATCATTAGATCACAGAAGATCATAAGGTATGGAGGTGAGTGTTTGATTAACTATTTACTTGATTTTATCTGCTTAAGTATGTAAATATGCAAAGTTTTTTTGTAAAACATTAAAAAGAATAAATTTTTTAGTAAAACGAAAAGTTAAAAAAAACCAACAATAAAATAATAGAATTTTTGTTTATTTTAAAAGATTGGATTAGTCAATAATATCAATAGATCATGGAAAAGGTAGGAGGATAGAGTGGGTTTAGATTTACTTATTTACGATTTACTGCTTGAAGGTATGTAAAAATGCAAATTTTATAAGTAATAAAAAAAAAATAATTTTCTTTAGTAAAAAACGAAAAGGTCTTAAAAAACAAAACAAAAAATAAATAAAAGTTTGTTTTTTTTAATACAAAATATACTTGAATCAATAGATCAATAATCAATAGACAATAATTCAATAGATCATGGTGGGGATAGAGGAGGGCAGTTTGATTACTGATTTATGATTTACTGTTTTAAGTATTAAAATATCAAATGTTTTTTATTATAAACAAAAAAGAATAAATTTTAGTAAAAACAAAAGTTTAAAAGAAACAAAAGCAAAAATAAATTAAAATGTTTGTTTATGTTATACAAACATATGACTTTGTATAAAGATTCAAAATCAATAGATCAATAATCAATAGATCATGGTAGAAGGGTAGAAGGGCAGTTTGATTAACTTACTGATTTACTGTTTTAAGGTATATAATATGCAAATTTTTTTTAAGTTATAAACATAAAGGAAATTAAATTTTTACTAAAAAACAAAGTTTTTAGTACATAACTCTAAATACAATAAATTTTGGTATTTATACAAAAATTTAGGCAATCAACAGAAATCAATATAGAGTATATAAATATTCAAAGATCAATAGATCAATAGGATCATAATCAAAGGATATGAGGTTATGGAGGGCAGTTTTGATTTACTGATTTACTGATTACTGCATAAATCATGTTGCAATTGAATAACTTCTTTATTATAAACATCAACAAATAACTTTTTAATAAAAACTAATATTTAAAGCAACTTAAACAAATAAATAAAATTTATATAAAAAACGAAAAGTTTAAAAAACAAACAATAATTAAATAAAAGTTTTGTATTATATCAAAATATGACTTGATATTTCAATAGATCAAATAGTATCTTAGATCAATGATCATGGAGGTAGGAGGGTATGGAGGGCAGGTTGGGGCTGATTTTACTGATTACTGCTTAAGTATGTAAAATTCTCCATTTTTCGATTGTAATCTTGCTATGTGTTGTATCGTTACGATATATGATATAAAATGTTAAAAAACAAAACATAAAATAAATAACATTCATCAAAAATGCGGCTAACATAGTCTATACTCTAAAGATCATTTTCCAATAGAGTCATGGAAGGGTATGAGGGTTTGGAGGGCAGTTTGATTTACTGTTTTACCGATTTACTGCTTTAAGTAATGTAAATATGCAAATTTTTAATTATAACATAAAGAATAAATTTTTTAGTTAAAAAAAAAAAAATTTAAAAGAAACAAAACAAAAATAAATAAAAAAGTTCATGTTTAGTTATACAAAATATGACTTGAATCAATAGATCATAGATCAATAATCAATAGATCACAAAAGGTATGAGGTATGGGGCAGTTTGATTTATATTACTGATTACTGTTAAAGGTATTGTATAAAAATGATAAAAATTTTTAATTATAAACATAAAAAGAGTAAATTTTTTAGTATAAAAACAAAATATTTAAAGAAACAAAACAAATATAAAATAAAAGTCGTTTTTATTCATTCAAAATTAGAATAAAATCAAATCATGAGAGCTTTAATAAATAGGATCAATAGATCAATAGCATTCATGGAAGGGATGGTATAGCAGTTGATTTACTATAGCTGATTAACTGCTCTTAAGTATGTAAATAAGCAAATTTTTTTTTAAGATATAAACATGAAAAGTATAAAATTTTTTGAGTTAAAAACGAAAATATTAAAGAAACAAAACAAAATAGGAAAAAAGAAAATGTGTTTAGTTTTTTGATACCTACAGTTATTTAAATCAATTTCATAAAGATGATAACAATGAACAAATAGATCAATAGATCACAGAAGGTATGCAGGTTATGAAGCAGTTTTATTTACTTAGTTACTACTTTTAACTGCTTTAAGTATGATAAAAAATTAAATTTTTAAGTATATAAATATAAAAGAAACATGATTATTAAAAAACCAAATTTAAATTTTAAGTGAAATTGAAAAAATAATAAATAAAAATCATCGTAAAAACAAAAGTTAAAAGAAAAACAAAACAATAATAAAATAAAATTTTGTTTAGTTATACAAAATATGACTTATTCAATAGATCAAATAGATCACTTAGATCAATAGATCATGGAAGTAGACTTATGTACCTGATGTCTTGATTTACTGAATTATTCATTACGTCGTGATGAGAATGTATAAATGTAACATTTTTTAAGTTATAAACATAAAAAGAATAAATTTTTTTAGTAAAAACAAATATTTAAAGCAAATTAAACAAATATATAAAATGCTATATAAAGAACACCATTCGAAAGAAATAAATCTAAATATAAATAAAAAGTTTTTGTTAGGTTATACAACAAATACTTGAATCAATAATCATTAGATCAAATAATCAATAGATCAATAATCATTGATTGTATGTGGTATGGAGGTAGTCTTGATTTACTATTTACTATTTACTGCTTTAAAATGTAAAAATCAAAATTTTTAAGTTATAAACAAAAATGAATAATTTTTAGTAAAAACGAAATAGTATAAAAAACAAAAAATAAATAAATAAAAAGTTTTGTGTTATGTTATACATAAAAATATGACCTTGAATCATAGCTCGATAGATCCAATAGATCAAAGATTCATAGAATATTGGATGGTATGTGGTATGGAGGGTAGTTTATTACTGTTTTACTGATTTACTGTTTTAAGGTGTGTAAAAATGCAAAATTTTTAATTATCTACATAAAAAAAATTATTTTTGTTGCGAAGCAAAATATTTCTTTAAAAAATGCTTATAAATAAAACAATAAATAAAATAAAATATATATATTTAAAAAAAAAAAAAAATGTTAAAAATAAGCAATAAAAAAATAATTAAACAAATAGTAAAAAAATAATGTTTTGAAAAATAAATTTAAAAAAAAAAAAAAAAAAAAAAAAAAAAAAAAAAACAAAAAATTAAACACAAAGTAAAAATTTTAAAATAAAAAAATAGTAGAAAAAAAAAATAAGAAAAAAAAAAAAATAAAAAAAAAAAAAAATTATAAAAATTAAATTAAACAAATTAAAGTATAAATGTAAAATAAAAACATAAAAAAAATAGGCAACCAATATATGCATGATCAGTTTAAAGAAAAACAAAATGTATATTAGTTAGTCATTTATTAAATGAAAATGAGATTTGAAAATATAAATGTCAGTCTTTAACATTTAGAAAGACGGATTATCTTTGCAAGATGCATCCTTCATTGACAATATGTACATGATAGAACAGGATCAGGTATGTTGAACAGTAATAATATTTGTCATTATTTAACGGAGATGTTTACTAACTAAAAGCACCCACCGCTCCAGCACCGGTTGCCGTTGTCAATTCCTCTGATTCCAAACCCAATTTCCAGAAACCCGACTCTGAATCCTTTCTCAAATTCAACCTTCTACGAACATTCAATTTTTAGGGGATGGCGCACCCTCTGGGGTTGAGCACGAGGACGTACCTCGTCTACCAATGAGTTACGTCACCCCTTCATATGGACCAGAGTTTGAAGAAGACAACAACTGAACTCATCTATAATTGAGTGGTGAAGAAAAGTGTGGGTTATAAGACTATTCCTAGCCCTTCCTTTAAACTCAAAATTGGCCAACCTGATCCTCAAATTGTCTCACCACTAGGACCCTTAAATTTGACCATTCAAAAGTGTAAACTATAATTTCAAGAAAGTCAAAGGCATGATCGGCCTCGTGACCTGGATTCCTGATTCATTAGACTCAACACTCAGATTCACTTCCCCGACTAGAATACCCATAACTTAACACTTCAAACGTCAAAATCTGACACCTTTAAGAAATTCCAAGTTCATGCCTTAACTAAATTCCTGTTCCATAAGCCTATATCACTCTCAAATAAAACGGCCTTCCCCCCACCCCAAAAACCCATAGAAGACACCTCAACTGTCAAAATCTATCACGTTTACAAAAATTTCAGTCATGTCGGCCTATTGATGGTTTTGACGTTCCAACCTCAGAATAACGCAATCACCGACCTCGAAGGAAAAAACCCCCCCCCAATTGGACGCTTCAAGCGTTAAAAAAACGCTTAAATCTCCGAAAAACCCGGTAAAAATGCTCACGAAGCTCCCGGCTTCCTCCCGCTCCGGTTCGAAATCTACGGTAAAAAAAAATTATGCCATCGTATGTGTTTCACAATAAAATATACCAGCATTCCAGCTTTTTAGATTTAGCTTTTGTACCTCTTTGTCATAAAGCTGAAAATAAAAATTACGGTTTAAAAAAATTCTGCATTTCTGCTTACTTTCCGCTCCTAATAACTATACTACTACTACTACTACTACTACTACTACTACTACTACTTACTGATTGAAAAGCGATAACCAATGTCACTTAATTAATATATGAGAGTAATTATATTAAATTTGATTTAAATCAATAAAATATAATTAAAGTAAATTAATAATTAATAATATAATACAATAATAATAAGAATAATAATAATATAGCTATACTATTATCACAATAAACTTTATGTGAACATATTTAGAAGACATCATCTAAGCAAAAAGCAAATTAACTAAAGAAAAGATATAACGTATAGTGCTGTTATTAGAGAAGGAAGTATACTAGAAAGATAACTGAAACAGAGATTTATATTGAACCTTCGAGTGTTCTTTTCATAACTAATTAGTTAAATACTGGAAATACTATGTCTGACTATCATATAACTTATATAAATAACTATCTCTTTTCAAAGAAAATATTTGGCGATGTTTTAAATGTAGTAAAAAAAAAGTTTAACATACCTTAAGAGAACTATATTTTCATGAACTACTTTCATTATCAATGAAGTTTCTCAAGCTTTGCCTTCACCGAATTAACAACAAGGAACTTTTTGTTGCCTATTGTTACCTGATATTTCAACATTGTTTAACACCTCGTAAAAATAATGTCTACACTTAAGTAAAGATGTCAGAGAAACGTTTGAGTTTTGTTTCTGTTTCAAGGAAACATTTATTTCTAGTAACAAGATGTTCACACCAAACTATAGCAGTGTGTTTGTTGATGTCGTGAATAATGGTTAAGGAAGATTTTCTCCTTACAACTGCAACATTTGCAGTGCTTAGTAGGCAAGTAAAAAACCTGGTCAATCAAATTTTTCATTTATCGCATTATTTCTATATCTTCCGTCATGGATTTTCTGATTTCCCCCAATTCTCTATTTGTATTTTTTATCTGTAGGTTATCTGTTTTCACAACCGAAATGCTTTGAGCACTCGGCTACAAAGTTTACACACTGTAGGAACATATAGCCTCTTCTCTAAGATATGTATTAACTTAAAATTTTTATTATGTCTTGAAAATCTCGGGGGGGGGCCATGGCCCCCTGGCCCCCGCCCTTGGATACGCCACTGGTAGAAATATGTACTACGATATAACGAAGTTAAATGAGTTAAAGTTACCCTAAAAATGGGTTTATGCAGACTCTACGCTGTCCTTAACATCTAACAGAAGAAGTAATATAATTTAACGGCTAAATGCGTCGTAATAAGTAAGACCTAGAGTCAGGATAGAAGGGTAGATTAAGGGTAATCACACGAGTAGAGATTGATTAATATAAATTAATGAACATGTGTTTACTATTTTATATAAAATATAAAGGAGTTATTTTATAAAAATTCTAAATAAACTAATCAATTTATATTATTATATTCCACTCATTTATTAAGTACGAGAACAGGTGCCATTGAAAAACAGATGTTAATAATAAATATTGATTGTAAATGATCAGTATAAACAGAGGTAGTATTGTTTAGATAGAGAAGATTAACCAATTATACTTTCTACGTAGCTTAACTAGTTTGAAATAAGTACAGCTCGCTTTATTATTATATATCCAGCGGAAATTGATAAAAAAAGTTATAAAGTTTTGATATGAGTACAGAAGACGGGTCGCAATTAGAGGCAAGTAGTATCTAGTGGTAGTTATTTTTGAATCTACTAGTTATTATCTGGATATACGCTTAGGTAGAGAGATATACCTTTAGAGTAAAGTTTCACCCTCACCTTGAAATATGGTTGACTATTCAACTGAAGACTATATATTGATTAGAGTGATGTGGAGCTTTATTATAAAAAAAAAAAGTAAAGAAAAAAAGTTAAAAGAAAAAACATTTTACCAAGAAAAATTTCAAACTAAGAGAAATAAGTTTAAAGGACTACAACTGGGTTATAAGAATTACCGTATAGGAACTATATTATGACATTTTATCTTAGTATATTACAACTTATCTCAGCAGATCCACAGCAGGTTGTAAGGTGGATACGAGAAATAACCATAATCTATTATATAAGAAATAAGTAATTATGTGTTAGGTAAACGTATCCCAATTATAGATATTGTTAGAGAGAGGTTGGATATATAATGTGAAAGAGTAGGTACTACCTGATAATCTCTTGCCTTCTGCAAGTGGAATTATAAAGAGATAACGGCTCTCTCGAAGGGATAGTGTTCAGACTCTCGAGAAGAAGGAATATAAGTGCAGCAAGCCCTCAAACATTCAAACGGAAAAATAGAGGAGGGAAAAGGAACAAAGCAAAATTAAAGTAGACAATTATAAAGTAGACAATTTATTTTTTCCAAAATGAAAGATAGGACGTGATGGTAGATAAGTAGAAAGATTGATACACTTTCTTTTTCAGAGATTTAAGCATTTAAACGAATAAAAGAACAATTTTCTGCCTAGTCGAATAAAAGAACCATTTTCTGGGGTTTGATGACGTCATAACCTGAAAGCAATGTCCCTGTTCTCCCACTCATTAATAGAAGGACAATATTGTCCTGTCTCACGCACAATCGTCCCTGCTCAGAATGTCACTAGAGAATGCATTGTTTAACCAATCTATATTGATTTCAGATTTCAGAGAATCTTGACTTTGCAAAGAGAATTACCTCCGTTAAGCTTTCTTTTTTCAACACACCTAACTCGCAGCGAATGCTAATTTCCACTGAAGCATCAATCAAAGAAATACAAGAACAAGGATAAGTTCGACAAGTTATATAAAGAAACAACAGAAACAAACCAATATAAACATATTCCAGATTAACCGAAGGACGGGGATAAGTTCGACTAGTTAATAGCAACGAAACACCAATAACATTTCGAAACCGCTGGTGGGCTGATACTGCTGAAGACTTGAAGGTGGGCTGACCCTGCTGAAAACTTGAAGTTATATAACAGTGTACGTTATATAATGTGATCTAAGGAAACCAGAGAGAATATATTCTATTTTAATTTAGATAGTCAAAGAATTCATGATACTTAGTAGAATTAGGTAGAAAAGATTAATTTTATTGTATCTTGTCAAGAAGGTCTAATTTATAAAGTAGATAATCCAGAACACACCAATATTAGAAAGAAAGAAGAGGAGCAGGTAATATCGTTCGGCAAAGCACCAAACTGGAACACTCAACAAAGCACCACATTACCCTCGACAAATTAAACATGGTATATTGGAAAGTTGGAAGAATAGACAGATAGTATAGGTGATATTTGACACAGTCATCACAGAGGAATAGGTCTAGTAATGCTAGTTAGTAATATTGACAGGTTTAGCAATAACATTAAGAATGATTGTGATATAGAATGTATAGAAGACGCAGCATCATTGTTCGTAGTGTCAATATCTTACACAAGCAGTAAATTAGAATAGAGACTGAATGTTGTAAAAATTTATGATGAAAGGGAACCCTGCATCAAGGCAATATGGAAGAATCTTGGCTCTAGCAACCTAATCATCGGAGGTCCCTAACTTCAGAGTATTGAAGGGAAAGGGGTAGATGAGGGATACATAAAAAAGTTGTCTTTCTTGTCTTCTCCGACGCCTGTGTGTGAACATCTGTAACCATTGTCAATAGAATACGTATTGTTATATTATGTTAGAAATATTCGTAAAACAGTGTGTGAGTTGTGAAAATATTGTGTGTGGTGTGAGAAAAATATAGTGACGTGTCTAGAATTTGACAATTAATTAACACATGTTGTATTTGTTTGAAATTATATATTAGTGATGTGTATTGAAGCGATAAGAATCAGTAGTGTGCGTGCTTTGGAGTCAAACATTAAGTTGGACACTCTTGTGGAGAAATAAAAATGATTGAGTGAATAGTAGGAAACGTTGATAAATGAACGAAAGAGCATTACCATTAGAAATCAGAGTGCATTAGATGCTTCGGCACACCTTAACCGCCAATACACACCCACACCTATATATATATATATAGTAATATAATATTTAGTGAATTATTATATATATATATATATATATATATATAATATATATATCTCACATAATAAATATATAATTCATATTATATTTACATTGTATTTTACTCAATCTTTTATCCGTTATATAATTTATCTTTCAAAAACAAAGACAAAGATTTAATTGGATACACTAAAAAATATAATTAAAATAATATATTAGTACATATACAATTAAAACTCTCAAAATATACATATATACATTTTTATATACAAAAGATAATTACTAGCATAAAAAATGATCCTATAATATATTATATATCTACACTATAAATATATTATAATATTATTATAACTATTATCCCATCAAAATAATATTATATCTCACAAACTTAAGATAATTTAACCTTACTAATAAGATAAGCATATAATAACCTAATATCACAATTTATAATTTAACTATATTAACTCACATAATATATATTCTTTTGGTAGAAGGTTAATAGAATTACTTGGAAGATCACCAATCATATAACAGTGGGATCAGGCTGCAAATAGCGGACGTCCTGTCCGATAAGCAAAAACGCTAGGAAATTTCATTATTTCACTATTAGTATTTTAAAAAAGTATCTTGAATTTTTATTTCACTTATTCTGTTTTTACTCCAATATAATTATATATTAAGTAGTCATTATATCCGCCTTCTGTATATTATTAGAATTAATCTGTTTCTCAAATTGGGGTGGGTGTATATCCGGTCCACATCCCAGATCTAGCTTTATGATTCAGGGATTGAAGGTTTACTAAAGGCTAGAGACATATTACTTGATATCTCACTGACTTATCTGACATCCTGATGAACTTACTCTTTTTACAACATAGTGACATTGCTGACATTTGCGCATTTTATCGTCATTTATATCTATGAGAGCTATCTCAACAGCGGCAGGTGCTCAGAGGTATATTAGACCTCTCGCATTCGCTGGCCACGCCACATTATGCAGATTTCGCCCCTCGGTATAAACATAAATTGAGGATTTGCCCTATGAGTTCGCTCTCGGCACAGTTAAAGATATTTGTGTGAATAATTTAGGGACAACTTCAGTGCTCGCTAAATTGTGGATACACCTATCACTCCTTCCAAGCCAGGTTAATATTGATTATTATTATATTTTATATATATATTTAAATATATAATATTATATGATATTTATAAATATTAATATTAATTTTATTAATAAATTTATAATATTATATTTTTCAGTTTTGTAAGAACTCTTGCCATTCATTCTGTTTTTTACTCTCTTATGGTCTATAGATAATTCAAACATTACTATCTATCTTTATTTAAAGATTAATTGACGCTTTGAGGTCAAGGTTGTATGGGTGTGTTTTCTATACTCGTTACGATTTTATGTTTTTGGTGATCTACCTAGTTTTTTTTTTTTTTTTATTTTTTTTGGCCTGCCTGGTAGAAATATTAATAAGAGTACCTTCAGATAGCCCGTGAAGTGGTGTAATCTTACGTAATATAATAATTAATTTATTTTAATTTATATTATAATATATATATTATATATATATTATTATATATTAATATTATTATAATATAATATATATATTATAATATGATACTTAAATATATAATATATTAAATAATGAATTAATTATTATAAATATTATTATATATATAATATAATATAATATTATTAATATAATATTATATATATGTTAAAAATATTAATATAATTATATTATATATTTATTTGATATAGTATTTTTATTTATTGGAGTCATTACTTATTCCTTATTAGAGATGTATTAGCTAATAGGAACTTAATTTTTTAAGGTGATATATTTACCTTTTACTATTAGTCAGTTATATATATTATTATTAATCATTACATATATATATATTATAGTATATTATATATATATATATATATATCATTTATACTTCAGCTGCTAATGCAGATCCTACGGTAGTAAAGTAGAAAACTACCCTCGCAATACTATTCATAAGCAAACAATATTCTATTAATAATATATCATTGTATAAAAATAATGAAATTCAAATTCTATATTATATACTACTTGGATGTTAGTAGTAAGCTTATATCTTCAATATACTGCGTATTCGGAGATGGAAAATAAAAACGTTTTCTTTGAGAAGAATTTCAAACACTTTAATCTGAAGAGGAATAAAAATGGATATCGCGATACTTACGAAAACTACTCTTCGAATGTTATATATCTTCAGACCGCATTAACTCAAAAAAAAATCCGCGACTGTATGAATGATTCTTATCCATTTTTATGTATAGATATTACTATAGTCCAAATAAAATATATATATATATATATAATATATTTCAAATTTATATTTTTTATGATTATTCATATTAATAAATATCTTTTGTATATAACGGTATTATATATATATATATATATATATAATATATATATATATATTATATATATATATTATTATATATAAATAATATATTATAATAAATAATAATAATATATATATATACACTTACAGTGAAATAAAACTCTTTCATATTAAAATTTTATTTCATCTAACACTCAAAAACATTTTTCCTGAAGGCATTTCTGTTTGAATCATTATTCATTTACTGTCTGCAGAAAAGCTGGTACCTGTTCATCTCAATTGTTTTGTTAGGTTTTCCATCCCTTACCTATTAACGCATTAGTCAATACCCATTTCAGGACACCCATCTCATTATTTATCAATTGTCCACCTAATTAGACAAATCACATCGTTTTATTCCAATCTTTATTTGTATATTTCGACGTACCGGTTCAGTTGCAAACTCTTTTTCGCTTTCTAAATCACTGATGATAGTATCGCTCCTGACTATATTATTTGTCTGATTATTATTTTATACTACTTTATAAGTTATTGTTTATGAGGGACGCTTACCCTCCAAATATTAGTTCTTTAACTTTCTGATGATATCTATTTATAAAGACTTAAAATTATATATTTTTGCTTTCTAAATTATTATCTTCTTTCTTACTTTTCTTGTTTTTTCGATTTGAGTTCATCTCGGTGTTGCGTTAATCATAGATATAAATAAATGAAAGAAAGAGAAGGTGCACTTATATCATATTATTCTCAACATATTAAACGTATGGATCTGTTTATACAAGCTCTCATCCTTCCTATATCCTCGTCATATTCAGTTCTCATAATATATACAGGATTCGTCGGTAAACTTGATTCCTTAATAGAACTGGAAATGAAATATAAGAATTGTAGTAAATAGAATAATGTAAATCACAGTAAAGGCTTATATATTATATACTTAACTAATTTAATAAATTACTTTCTTACTTTCCTTACTTTCTTTACTTACTTATTAATTATATCATCCCTTTATTAATGTAATCATACTAATTTATGAATATTATTTGCAAATTAATAATTATTCTATTATAGCATATCTTATATTTCAGCCAAAGTTAATTCCTAAATACACTATAATACGTACATAACTCTATTTAATCTACCTATACACCTATAATGACTCCTACCTATAATAAATTCTAATATATTAACAATATATAATACTTTATTACTTCAGTGTAACATAATAATAATGATATTCTTTTATACTATTATTTTATACCACATACATCTGAACAAAAACCTTCACTTCACATCACTTATATATCATCAATAATCACATATATCTCTTATTACAACGTGGTAATTCGCCGAAACTTACAGTCATTTGAAACATCAGGTAATAAATCAATACATTATTTAACATCATTTAAGGACCAGTGATTACCGTAGAAACCACTATATAATAAACTCATAAAAAAAATCACTATGTACCAACATAGAACTAAATAAACCTATATTATAATATATATTACTACTACTCACCATTATAATATATTATAAATTATATATAATAATTATATATATATAAATAAAAGAGGTAATATATCCCCCATGTAATTTATTATTATGCAATCGTACATCTTACTTCAAATTATAATGCTATCCTCTAGAGCAGTGAAATTAAGTGTCCTCTTTTGAGACTCACTTCTTGAGCATATTATTATTAAAACATTTTTAATAACATGGGGGAAAAAATTATTTGACCTTTATGATATACTATATATTTAATATATTATATATAATATATAATTGTATATTATTGTAATTATATTATTATTATAATAAGTATAAAAAATATATAGTATATTTATTACATAAATATAATAAATATTATCTATTACAACCTACTTTAGACTATATATATATATCAAATGTACCCTTAATTTTCATTTAACTATATAAATATATGAAATATTTCTAATATAAATTAATTATTAAATCTTATTATTAATTCACGCCTACTTTCTTACAATAAACTATTTATTTTACATAGTATCAATATTATAAATATATCAATTATATACTATATATATTATATATATAACTTAATACTCATTATATGCTACCCTTCCAATCGAGTGCTCTTGAGGTATATATTAACATAGGCCTTCTAGTCAACACTCAACAAAGTATCATAACAAGTGATTTTAATTGATCGCACAGCGATTTTTGACTTAAAAGAGCTTCGAATTATATAGCTAAATAGGTATAGGGTCTACATACATACAATAATTATATATTACTCTCACAGGTACAACAATTTAATTCTACCATATACTACACCACTATGCCCCATATTCGTAATAAATAATCTTATTTAGCCGTACTGCCTACTAACTTACTCTCAATAAACACCACAAAATCTAAAACTTCAACTCACAAAAAACTACTTCACACCTGACTAATATACAATTCTAATACACTCCTATACTATATACCCCCTATTAAAAACTAGTAATATTCCACTATAACTCATAATAAATACCACACAGTAAATTAGCTGGAATAAATTCACGAGGAATGGGTCCAGGATGACGACTTCCCTATATATAAGATAACGTATATCATGCCGGATAATCCGCGTAAACTAAATTATTATTTAAACTAACTCGTCAGGGATTCAGGCCTATTGAATATACTGAAGGTAATATCAATTTCAATCGGTCCATTCTATTCTAACATTAGAAGTATATATTAATGAACCGATTATAGGTCCGTAGTAAATACTCATAAACTAATAATACATAACAAGTTCAATACTATTTATAGATATATTAACAACAAGAATAATAAACTCAATATTTCAGTACTAATTCTATATAATAGAACGTAACAATTACAACAACAACTACTATAGGTGGTAAAGTACCCCTTCTTCAACAATACAGGGCTTTAATTAATTAATGGGACTCAGTCTTCAGGACGAATATCACAAATAAAATAAGCACCATAGCACCACTCCAGAAAGGACTCGCGCGATTCCGGTAAGTATTCATTGAATGGATAGAACAAGCATCGACAATCAATATATTCTGTCTTCTATGGAAATGAGGAAGAGTTGGATGTAAAAAGTAAGAGAAGACTTTCACTATTACGTGTATTTCAATACTTCCAAGTTTTAAAACTGGGTGACTCTTCGTAGATCTAAGTCCCACCATACGTGAGAACCATATAAGAGCTCATATGGCAGAGATATTTATTTTATAAATATATTAGAGTATTGATGCCTACTCAATAATCTAATAATAAAATAAAATTTGATGTTATAATTATCTGTATTATAAACTAATGATTAGAAGGCAATTAACTTAAAGGAAAGAGTAGAAGTTTTTTTTTTATATTTTACTGTTTATTTTGAAAATATTGGTCAATTCAGTGGTAAATTATTGTATTAAATATTTTGTATTTAAAATATAAATATTTTCATATAACTATTGCATTAAATTATTAAGACCTTATCGAGATCTGATCCTTATTATTACGCAGGTTTATAACAAAGTAGGAAGGGATCGCATAAGAGATATTTTGCTTAGAAAGAAAGAAAGTATACATAAAGAAAGTCAATTGGCTCCGCATTAGATTTTATACCTTAAGAAGATAATTATATTACTTTTCTAAATAATACCGATAGGTTATTATATCTATATCTCTCTTAATCAATTAACAGGACAATTTTTTTATATCTTCATAGAGAAATCGGAAACCTTGAAACAGAAAAACATCTTGTTATTTTTTATTTTTGAGAGCATCACAAATTATCTCGGCAAGTAATTGGCTTTCCTTGAACTTGTGGGAGCTGTATGGCAGTATTTTGTTCGCCCTTCTTTGACCTTCTTTGGTAATTTGTCGCGCTCTTTGTAATAGTGACAAAGCAAAATACATTTATGTCACAAAGGAGTTTTGTTCTTTCCAACAGGTATCACCGTGGAATAAATTATACATAATTAATTTTTACCTTAAATATAAAAAATTAAATTAAACTACCATGAGGGAGCTCAGAGCAGTGCAGTGTCGTTCCAACAAAAATGTCGCATCTTTTTTGTAAAGTTACCGTAACGAGCCCATTCTATATACACCGTTATATTCACATAAGTGTTATTGCCGATACATATCCCCCCATTGATTGAGCAACTCGCTGAACAACTCTCTATAATTTTATACACAAGGTTTCGAATAAGAAATCGCATCCCCGTCTTCAAATGGGTAAGCCAAACACTCTACCGCTATGCCACGATACTTTATAATTACCCGGTTTATTAAAAACTTGATCATTGTAGTAATATTTAGTAATTGCTTTATAAAAGATATAACTATTGTAACAATTAAATATTAGTTCAATTACGAATACTAATAGTAATTTACAATATATAATAGAAAATATATCCCTCTAAATCTCTATATATCACCCATAGACACTATTAGATCGTGAAAAGGGTAATGCTTTCTATTAGGCATACAATAAATAAGGTATAAAAATTTAATAACTAACCTAATGTCATCTGTTAGTTTTTGATATTCACTTAAGAAATTCATAACATATTCTGTTTGGTAAAAACAAAAACTTGGTTAAAAACTTTTTAATTTTTTTAATCTCCCACTTTTCCAATGTTTTGTTAAAAAAAAAATCCTTTAGAAAAATATGAGGTAGAATTCCATAACTTCTCCAATGAACATTTTGTATATATACGTTGTAAATAATTTTTACGTTCATTATTTCCTAGATTAGAATATGTCATTTATAACTTAATATACAATATAGAATATAGCGGCCAACCAAAAAGCTACCTAAAAGAATAAGTCTCAACTTTCTATTTGATCAGTCTATCAACCTATAGGAATTAGATAATACACTCAGAATATTCTCAAAGTTTTGTCAATTTAATTGAATATTATATATATATATTTATGATATATTATATATATAATACACTATATACTATATATAAAAATTATACTAATTAAATAATATATATATATAATAATATAATTAGTGAACAGATTCCCATTGATATTCCATTATCAGTTGTTTATATTTAAAAACACAGTAAAACACTATTTAACTATACTACATTGCGGGACTTTCGTCATTGTAGTACATGACCTTCTTAATTATATATATATATATATTATAATAGTATATATATATATAGTATAGTATATATATATAATATATATAATATAAATGAATATATAATATAGATATATAAATATATATAATATATATACTGGCACTAAAAATAGGATTAGAAATATACCTTTTATTATAGCAGGATAATACTGGTGTAATTTTTTTCTTCTAGGTTCAATTCTTCAACAAAGTATTTTTCCAACAAGTGGAGGGGGTTATAATGATTTATGCTAATCAATGCATAACAATAAACAATAATAAATAAAGGCAAACATGGTAAACTTTTACTTCTGTAACAGGAAAAGTATAGTTATTTCTTATTACATTATATGATTTTCAGTGTGAAATAAACTGATATTTTTTGGTCCAAATCTCTCTATTATTTAATTTAATACCTTTAAAAAGAAACACATGGGAACTCACTTTTACTTGTATTTATATCATGTGAAAAATTTATGGTTAATGTCAGGATAAAACTTAACCTGTAACTTTAACTGTTATTATACGAAGAGATACTTGAAATGTACTGAAATGAAATACTATGTATTCTCTAATGAATACCATTATTACCCATGAATAAATAAGGTTTAATTAGTACGTTATTATATGTCCATATATATTCTATTATTAATAATAATAATATTTACCATATTCTATAGTATTTCTATTTAATATATTATCATTAATAATATTAGCTATAGATTATAAATTATTCTTTTCATCAATTAAATGAAATTATTAATATATATTTATATAAGGTTTAACGTAAATATATACTAAGATTATTAGGTATATTAAGATTATAATACATATCATAGAGGTATAAATGTTACTGTTACTATTGGTAATAGTTATTAATATATATTTATATTATAATATAATATCATAATATATCATATATATATATTATAATCAAATATAGCATATATAGAGAGTCATAATCTGTAACCCATATATATATTAGTCATACTTCCATATATATATATTAAGATCCTATATATAATAATGGAGTGTTATAAATTTAATATTTATTTTTTATATAACTATATATTCTATCATATATCTATTAATACAATATAATACTGGACTATATAATGTTTATTATTATGTTTTATAATCTATATTATTTATTTTAATTTTATAAAAATTATATATACTATATTAGTTTTTCTTTTGCATACTTAACTTTGGCTAATTTATATAGATTTATTGACTATATAACATTTAAATCCTTCTTCATAAAATTTATAACCATTTCATCTTCCTAAAATTTCCCAATTTGTCTTCACTACTGTTTAATAACAATGAACTTTATTTCACAACCCAATCATAAAAGAAACTATATGAACAAATGGAAAGATTCCTCTATTTTCTTATACAAACAAATAACATATGATTTTGATGACTATTAAATTTGCCTAACAATTTCGCTCTATTCCGTGTATAAAGAGAAAACTGAATTATTAAAGACAAGAGACGCAATTAATGCGATTGCGCACGCCAAGAGTTTTTTCCAATCAATTCTCATTTGCAATAAAGAGAATTACGTACATAGGCAAATAAACAAAAGTTTCAATGAAAAAAGAAAAGTAATTATTTTTCTTTAATAATTATTTGGCGAAAATGTATTATGATATATTCAGTAACAGCTTGTTGATTACTCTAATATTTTTCTCTGTGTTTTTTATAATAATTCACAGTAACACACTTCCTATTTTTATATAATTATTATTATAAAGGAAATACATAAGTGCATTTATTATGTTGACTAGATGGTTTTCACTCCATCAAATTTGTGGCTATCGCAAATTCGTATTAGGTTAAGTTAGGTTAGATCATAGGTATGGCTTTAGGTCTCAGCGGTAGGTGTAGTTTAGTCAATGCACTTAGTTTCATAAATGTATTGAATCGTTGATAATTTCGTAAAAAAAATCTATTAGTTTTTCCTCTTTAAATATTTTAAAAATAATCAAAATTAAATTTCATAATAATTTAATTGATTTACATTTTCTCTTAAAAACATGCTTAAATTAATATAGTATTCTTTTTCAAACTAACATGTACCGTTGATAAGGCCCTACATATGTTCCATTTTCACCCTTCCTAATTGTGGTTATGTGTACATGGACGGTGTGCTCGTGTACTATGTGGTGTGTGCGTGTGTGTATTACTTTGCACTCTATAAATGGAAGTAACACTAAATGTTATGTGTTTTTCTTTCTCACTATATATATAAATATACAATTGGTGATAACCATGGAAATAAAACCCAAACTCGTCACATCAACAGCCCTTTTCAGTTTTTTTATTTTTAAGAGATGTAAATAAATAAATTACTTCTTTAAACTAAAACTCTTCATCTCGCATGTGCATAAATTCACGAGAGCTCTTCGATCTGGCTGACCCACTCTTCGTTCGTACAAAGTCTCTTAAAATATATTTTAGACTAGAGAAAATTATTTAGTCAGAAGATGAATGAAAATTAAGTGTTTATGTTGGGAGTGATGTGGTAAGTCTTTGTGGGCTAAAGTATGTAGTTGTTTATTAAGTGCTTATATGTTTGTTTTGAATATTAGCGGATTTTGTCTGTTTGATATAAGTAATGTTTGGTTGGTTTGAAAGAGTGTAGTTGTTGTTTAGAATATTAGTGTGCTTTGTTGTTTGAAATTATCGTTGTTGATCGTTTGTACAGGTGAGTGTCGGTTGCTTGTGTGAATGCTGTTAGATATGTTGTTGTAAAAGTAATGTGTATGCTGAGAGTTGATAAATAGTAGTTTAAATGTAGTTGTGATGTTCGATATAGACGAAATTATTGTGATTGTTGTATGATAGAGTGTATCCTTGTCGTTAGTTGATATTTAGTGTGTTTGTTCGAGTTGGAGACATATGTGATGTTTTTCCTTAGGGGCAACGATGTTGGTTGAATATTGTTTGGTTGTGTAGTGTATTGGTGTTTAAGGGCAAGTATTGTTATTTGAAAATTAGTTATGTTCATATTCGAAAATATTTGTTAATATTGTCTGTGAGCTCAGTAGAATATGCATATGTTTTGAAAAAATAGCGATGGCCGTTAAGAAAATAAATAAAACGATCCAACTGAATACGACAAGTATAACCCTAAAGCAAGACTGAAGTAATCCCTGGAACAAATATGACTTAATAATAAATAAATTCACCTTACATGCATTATCAGAATGGTTAAGTGAGGCGCGAAGGGCTAGGGGGAGAAGGGGGCACTTTGTCAGGTTTAAACACTCAAAGCTCCACAAATTTCATTAGTCTATTTTTTTCCCCGCAAAACGCAATAAAATCCTAATGTTTATATTGTATAAGTGCAAAATAATTGTTTGCTCTTGTTCCCTCTCTCGTGGTCCAATCTTTCTCTCCTATTTTTCTCTCTCTCTCAATATAGTATTGACATTCTCCTTTTTTTATATAAGGGCGGTCAACTGGGCAGAAAAGAGTCTAGAACATACATTCGTTTAAAGGGCAATGAACTCCCCATGTTGACATAATGGGGTTGGCAAAGTCCAACTCATCAGAGAATATATGTATAAGAGTATCTGGTACTCAATTATCAGACCGCTTTCACAATGGGCGAGGGGGACTTTTTTTGGTGTTCTCATTTTTTGATATTTTTTACCTAATACACTCGGGTAGCGGGTTAGATTATACCAGTCAAAACCATAAGTAATTATACAATGAGGGGAAATACTCTAGTCTGGCTCTCCTTAGGTCTCTGGGATAGTTGCTCTGGCTGCAAGCTAGATAAAATATCTTCCTACCAAATTTTATATAGTTCTTCGTTTGTATTTGAATATCATTATTGGATTACTTACTCTAAATCATCTTCGGGCGGTCCTTCTATAATATACATGTTGGTAGTGGGGGTGAGGGGGGCTGCAGGGGGGGGGGGACCACTCCCCCTCCCTCCTGCAACCGCAACTCGCCCCTTTACTCCACAATCTTCTTGTACTCTCTCCAACCATTCTCTTTTCTCTTCTCCCCCTCCCTTTTACCCCTCCAACCATACCATCATAAAACATTTCTTGACTCTTTTTAGGGGCAACTTTTATTTATTTAAGGGGGCTATTCCCGTAACTCATAAGGTAATTTTTAATCTAAATTGTATAATCTCTACCAAAAATGTTTTTAATTTGCACAACATTATATTATATATATATTCATTTATATATATAGGTATATAATATATTTAAATATATTATCTATAATAATATTACATAATATTATAGATATATATATTATATCTTAATTGCTCTATATAATAGTGTATATATACTTTCTATATATATATATATTAATAAATGATACTATAAATATATATTTATATACATCACATATATATATTATCTAATATAATACTATTATATATTTTATGATACCTCTATATATATATATATATCTATATATACTTATATATACTCTATAATCAAATATATTATATATTATATAATAATATACTTATATTATATTACTGGTTTCTATCAAATAGTTGTCGTCGATTGTGACATATGTTTTGTGCATTACCTCTCTCCACTTCTTAACACCTGTTAAAAATTATCACGTAATCGAAACTAATAATTAATAAATAATACATAATAATTAATAATAATAATAACCAATGATAGAATACATACTCGATTCAAATAATAATAATTCAAAGGTAGTTTAATTGATTTGATTAGTAAATAGATTTATAGTGTTAATATCGATTAACTAATAATATAATATTATAATTACAATATAATAATACTAACATAATAATAATAATAAATAAATAAAGTAATAATAATTAATAATAAGTAATAATAATAATACTAAATCATAATTCTTCTATCTATAAAGATAATAAATAAATATATAAAAAATTAAATAATAATAATAATAATGACTCAATAAATAATAAAATAATAATATATAATTAATAACCAAAATAAAAATCTACGAGATTACCTAATTTTTTACAATAGAAATATCTTCGTCTATAACATTTATAATTTTAAGAATAAAAGGAAAAAATTCGTAAGTTTTAAATACTTCCTTTGAAGATACACAAATTACAATTTTATTTTACAAATCCCTTAAATAAAAAAAATTTATTTTACACTTTTTACTGTAATATTTATAATTAACAATTAATGCAATCTATTAAATTGAATTATTTATTTTTTACTTATTAAAATTTATACTATTTATTTTTAATTTGTGAATATCTAATAATTAAATAATGTTTAATATATCTCTATTTGTTAGTTTTGTTTTTCCCCTCTATTTTAGGTTTCTTATCTCATTTAATTATTTATTTATTATTTATATATTTATTATTAATTATTTATATATTTATTATATCTAATATATTATAATGATGTTATAATATTATTCACATTATATTAATTTATTATTATGATTATTATCATATTATTATTATGTATTTAATTTATTAAATTAATTATTATTTACATAAATACGATAACTCGAAATCTTCATTTTTAATGATACTCTTTTGTACAATTACTTAATATTATTGCATTAATTATAATTATATATTATTTATATACAATATTATTTATATATTATTATTATAATAATTATTTACATTCAATTATTATTCATTATCATTTACATTTATTAATAAATTGTTATTATATTATAATCTAAATTTTATAATTATTTGTAAGAGCGCCACAACCCACAGAAATTAATTATGCCAGCATTAACAATCCAGAAGCTTATACTTATCAGTGGTAAGTACTAGAATAACAGTGGTCAATACTGTTATTATAGTACTCTATCTAAATCAATGCGTTACGATTTGTTATATACAGCGTCACGTACTTTTTACTTTCAATGTGACTCTTAATTTTCTGCTTCGTAAAAATAAATTAGAAGGTTTATAAATATCTCTAAGCTTTCTTCCCTTTTGCGATTCAAACTCCACCATTATATTAAATATAATTTTACCTATATATAATATCATTTAGCTGAAAATAATTTACTACCATGTTATATATAAAGTATTGATATATATATACTATAAACTATTAATATAAATATATTATTATATATTATTATATATTTTATATTATTGATATATTATTATATTATTACAAAATTTAATGTAAGAAAATATATAATCACATAATCATCACCTATGATATAACTATAATACCATCCTCAACATCCTCATTTTACAAAAGAGGATGCGGATGCTATAACGGATTATAGCGTGAATGTGACTGATTTAAGGTAATATATATACTATATATAGTTATATATAAATATTATATATATAACATATAAGATTTTGCACAAGTGTTAGAGTCTTTAGCACTTATCATATGGGTGTGAGGGAAGGTTGTGAGGGGGCGCGCGGTGTATGGTGTGTGTCGGTGGTAGTGTTGTGTGCTTAGTGTGCTGAGGTGATGTGTGGCGGTATGTGTCGAACTTGTTAGGTTCGCAGTGCTATTTTGCGAGCAAGTATTAACCCAGAAGGAAGACACTCCTGTTGTACTGCGATGTGGAATTAGTATGACGGATGGAATGTGATATAAATTGGAGCGTCGTAATGATCTACATGGAAAGTAGCATAGGAGAGAGAGCCTTGAAAGTGAAAAATTCCAATAAGAATTTCATGAAAATCTCTCTACTCCTAATACTCCACCCGCTCCCTCACCCTCCCCTCCACCACTCTCCCCACGCACACCTCCCCCACCTCACTCAGGGAACATCACCTTTGAGAAAGGCCTTGAAGTTTAGGAGAACCACTCTGATCTTCCTTCCACGCATTCTCCATATCAAAGCTAATGAACAGCATACTACTACTTTATAGTATAGCAATGCAATCTTGCAATGGGCGTGTAGCATTTCGATGAACATGAATCTAGATAATAAGTCTTGCATGATAAGTTTAAAATTTCTATAAACGAAAGAAGCCAGTCTATTATATAATATATATATTATATAATATTACTATATTACTATATTACTATATATATTACTATATATTAATTATATATATATATATATATTATAAATATATATAATTATCACTGATTTATAATATAATCATATAATCATATATTATATATTTATAAGTTAGTATCATATATATTAGCTATATATCATTTCCTACCTACAAACCCTCTATTTCACTTGTCTTATTTTAAAGCTTTATCCGGTAACCTTTACAGGGGATGTAGAGAGAATATTTCCAATCATCTTGAAACAACGATCATAAAAAGAATCACAATGAGATACGCTCTCACGCATCTTCACTTGACAAATAAGTTCAGATTCGTCTAGAAATTAAACACAAAATACTTAATTCGCGGGAGTGCAAATGATTGAGCGTATTTTGTCTCTGTACACTCAATCGCAAGTAAAATTATTGAGAATCTGTGCATTTTTCATGAAGATCTTTTATTATCTATTTAATCGAGGAAGCATACCACAACAAATCTATTACCTAATGGATAGTCTACGCGAAAAAAGTTCCTAATTCATGTGAAAAATTTTGACGACTTCTATTTGGACAACAATCTCGGAGTAAGCAAGTCTGATTACTCACATAATAATAAAACTAGGCCGGAATCATATAACCTAATAGATTTCAATTGTGTGTTCCGGTTTTACTATTAACAAACTCTGAATGGAAAGATTGTTGCTAGAATAGAGCGACAGTCACATAGTGGTGTATCAGTTAGGGAACTAATGGATATAGTAACACTATCACGTGCTTGATCAACTCATATTAATTAAATTTAACTTGATTCTTAACTTAAACATCAGAGCAGAATTCACGACTCCCATAGTCATAAGTCAAACTCTAAACAAAAAACGTCATTAAATAAAATAAAGATATACCTAATCAATGCTCCAAAAAACAAATCTTATAACATTTCTAAAAATTCACACATTTCTGGTTTACACATGCACACAACAATCTCCATGAACGCTTGAGCATCTTAGTATGAAGGTTATACAATCCCAACAATAAGACATATTAAAGATAAAGAATATAGTAATAAAAGGTATAATTTTAATCAGGTGATGTTATGAGAGACATATATGCACCTCGCATGAATGTGCTATAATCAGACGAAATTTTTTAATAGCTATTATTAGTGCTCCACAAAAAGAATTTTGCGAGATTAATATACATATTGCAACGACACACGCAATAACGTATATTTTGTGTAATAATTTTCTATTACAATATATATATATCTTATAATATATATACAATAATATATTAATATGTATATATAGTAATATATATATATAAGTATATATAATATATTATATATTATTATAATATTATGTTATAATAAATATTAATATATGAATATATATATTAACTATATATATATATGAATAAATATAAATATACTATAATTCAATTGAAAATTACATAAAAGTTATATATACTCTATATAAATAATATAATAATCTATAATTAGATAATAGTATATAGCCTAATTTTTATAGAATAATAAGTAAATTATATTATAATTGATATATATAATAAATTAATTGTAATATTACTATTATTAAATATATATAATATATTATATATATATATATTTATTAAATATGAGATATCGCGAAACATGATATATATAACATATATATACTATATAAATTATAATATCATAATATTAGATATATTAATTATAAAATCTATATATTAAATATAATTATTACTACAAGGATGTAGTTAATCATTAATAATAGCGAAGTGTTTTTAATTATAATATATTTAAAATAATACATTAGTCGTATATATAACAATTAAAATATATAAACTGACTGAGAATTTGACCATTAAAGATAATCTATTAATATTAATTATTAGAATTATTTTATAACGAGTGATAGATTTCATATACCAATGGCACTATAACTAACTATACTAGTTTACACTTCAAATACTAATATATCATATAAGATAATAATGTATAAATTTATATTTTCAACTATTATATAAATTATCATAGATTACTCATAAATATAAATATATATATATAAAGATATTGTTATAGTAATATTACTTATCATATAAGGTGATAATATAATAATAAAATATAAAACAAAATATATATTAAATAATAATAATATTTCTTACATAATATTTATATTAGAATATATATATTAATAATAATATATATATAATATATTAATATATATTATAATAATGGTAGTATTATAACTAATATATATATCTATATTATCATCGCATATCTTAATTGAGTCTCAGGTTGACTTAGAATGATTAACACAAGTTGCGTCTCTAGATGTGATAACCTTGTATATATGTATCTCACAGCGGAAACAATGAATTCGAATATGACCAGCTCATAAATAGACGAAAATTGCAGTATTTTGTAGGAGATTATCATGTGTATGGGTAATTAAGTTTGTAGACAGAGGTAATTGCATTAATAAACACTCAAAAATACACCATAATCTCGACAAATTGAAATCATAAATAACAAACACTTCCACCATCTATTATAAAACATTATTGAAGCAAGGTATCTTATTCGAACACATTAGCATACCATCAAATTTTTCTCTTATTCGTCTACTATACAGAATAGTTCATTTCACCAACTGGGTTTGTCTCCTTTTCTGAAACATTTGTCTTTGCAGTTATTGGATTGAAGACCTTTTGGGTAGCACTATTCGCCGATAGGCAAGGTTATTGTAGTAGTTCGCCATGGGGAAGGTCGAATTTATCTATTAAAGTCTTTTATCTCATATATATACTTATATATACATAATAGATATATATTGAATATACTAATATTATATAAAACATTAAATGATTATTTAAACCTCTAATATAATATATAATAGTATATCTATATATATAATATTATATAATATTAAATATATATATCTCATATTAATATATGACTATATTAATATATTAATATATAATCCTTAAAATGTAGGGATACTACGATAGTGGTTGACTTAATACGCCAGTAATTATCTGCTTTTAGTGTGAGAAAATTTCCTACTTTCACATATTTCCTCCGATATAAAGAAAAATTTCTCTTATAAAGTCGTTTAAAGTTTTTCACTTGAGAGCTTCTGCTTTAGTTTCGGCCTTCCGATGATGTAAATAAAAACGTGGTCGCACCGCCTAAGGAATCTTTAATTCTCCCCTTCTATACAATATGCGGCTCATTTATTTATGCCCCGAGATCGCCCAGTGAATGGTGGGGAGTAGCCACTCAAGGCACGGCCTGCTCTCTTTTTTCCGGCCCGTATTGGTTACACCGGCGTCAGTCCGGCAAATCCAAAGTGAAGGGGTAGGGGCTGAAGTAAAATTGTCCAGAGCAAACTCAGCAATAAATTAGATTTACGACAAGAACCCATCTCAGTATCATTTTGGGAAAAGGTACGGGAGAAGTACACTAACTCGCCGTAAATGTATCATGGTAAAAAAAAAAAAAAAAAACAAAAAAAAAAACAAAAAAAAAAAAAAAAAAATAAAAAAAAACTACTGGTAATGTATATAAATTGGAAAAAACAACATTTAAAGGAGTGTGGTTTTCTTATCAGAGCGCAGAGCGTGAGTAGGTGAGTATATAGATATATATATATATATAGATATGCCATATACAATATATAATTCTCGTATATTTTATATGCGCTCAATATATATAGTATATTGTTATAACCTGATCATGTACATAGGTGGAAATGGAGGGTTGGGCTTAAGATATTTACAATAACTTAAAAAAAAGTTCCAAGGTTTTGTAAAAACTCGTAAATATAAGGGGTAGATACCTATTATGGAAGGTAACATAAAAAAAACCTCAAAGACTGCAGGGCTTTAGGGATCACAAAAAAACCGTGCAGGGTTTTGGGGGTTTGCTACGTTAATAAATAATAGTATATAGTATATATAATATATATAAGGTAGATATATATGAATACTAATTAAAAAATGAGCCTCCATAAAAAAAATAAAGTGAAGAATATTATAAGATGCTACATTAGGACAAAATTTGAAATTATGCCTTTTGTGATACAATGGAATTAATGATAAATGGTATAGTGTTTAGTTATGCGATAATAAAATTTTTTATATATTCCTATTATATATATATATATATATAGAAGATATGCTATATGTTGTAATGTGTGTGTGTGTTGTTGTGTATCGTGTGTTGTGTGGTGTTGTGTGTGTGTGGTGTAGTGTGTGTGTGGGTGTACTGTGTGTGTGTGTGTGTGTGGTGTGTGTCCCGTTTAGTGGTGTGTGTGTGTGCTGTGTGTGTGCGGTGTATGTGTGTGTAAACGGTGTGTGTGTGTGTGTTTGTATGTAATGTATATATATTTATAATATATTTATATATAATCACTATATATATGATATAGTAATATATATATATTACTCTATATATATATACTATAATACCTCACTAGAAAAATTCGTGCAAAGGGTTTTGGGGCACCTAAATAGGGCCAAAAAAACGTGATTCTAAATTCCGGGCCAGGTTGGGGGCAAACCATGTTAAGGGATCAAAGTCTGGAAATGGTCCGGGTACAACTTCTGTCCCCAAGATTTTGGGGGGGGAAAGGGAAAAAATAATAAATTTCAATATGGTTTACGAAACTAACAAAGTTATAAGTAGGGAAACCGCTGGGGTACACGTTTTCTTTAATAACTTGTGAATTCTATTTCTGGGTAACCACTTATAGGACCAATTTCAACACAAATTCCCAATAACTGTTTTACGTTGGATTTCCCTGAGTGGTGTTTTTCCACGTTTTACTTGATATGCAAAAATGCGTAATTTCTTTAGCCTCCACGCGCGCGGCAAAACTGATAAATTAGGTTGTAGATTTATATCACCATAAATAAATATATATACGGCTAAGTTGCATTAATAACGGAAAAAAGCTATAGACTTTTCAGAAAAACTTTATTTAGATTAAAAAGGTTTCAATAAAATATATGCTGAACCTAAAAAATCATAGTATTTTGGTAATTAAAAGAAAAAAAAATTAATTCTACTCGATATTTTTTCAAATATGGAAAATATAGGTCGCTTGATTTTGAAAACAACCAAAACTTCGAATTAAGCTTACAAGACATTGACAAGACAAAGACCAAATTTAACCCAATTTTTCTTTTTTTTTTTTAGTCTTGCAAATTAATTATAACCACTCGTATACTACATATAGTTAGTAATATATATATATACATTTACAATTATTATATTATGATAATTAATATATATAATGAACTTATATATATATCCTAATTGTAATTACTAGTTAGTCATTACTCTAAACATCAAATACTATATTTATTTATATATTATATATATAATAAACAAAACGAGTTTACATTAACGTTTATCGGTCCCAAACGCGAACTCCAGGTGCCCTAGATACATAAATATGATAGTTTAGCGGGACGAAATCATTTTTTTCCTCCTATGTATGTTCTAAGGGTGAAATGAGGGTAGGGTTAAGGTTGGGCTTAGGTTGGTTAGGGCTTTCAAATTGTTTTTCCTGCGAACTTATATTTTTTATCGACACAGCGTAGTCAGACATGCCACAAACGTTCTCGTAAAAACAAACAAAAATTTATCCCAATACTACTACAGTATGTTTTGGAAAAATCCTACCATGGAAATCGCACATTGGTTGTGGCAAAGCCTTTACATCAATTAACAAAAAAGAAAATTAATTTAAAATACCCTTCGAATAAGTGTAGAATGAGAACGATATGAAAAAACACTCTTTAGGAGGCTGAACAATATTTTTTTACGGAAAACATTTTCTGCCTGTGGTTATTACTCAAAACGTTCTTTATATATTTTCAGTTTGTTTTGTGTTTTTTTAAATCTAAATGTTTTGCGAATATTGAAACAGTTTGTTGTAATTTATGTATAATATAGTTAATGAATTAAAACCTGTGCAAGTGTAATACTAATATATAACCAGTTATTTATATAACTAAATCATTTTATGATCACATTATAATGAGATGCAAGTAGTAGATGTTACATCTTCTTTATCTTCAGCCATGAAGGAAAAGAAAAAAAAAAAAACAGCCCAATGAAGTAATAACTAAGTAATAACTAAGTATTGAATTCATTTGGAAATTCTCGCGCACATTCACTTACACAAACAATTTGACCCCTGGGGAAAAAAAAATTTTTTACTTTTTCTACTGAATTGTAAATTCATTCATCCTGCATCGGGGTATGACAATTAACGTATTATTACGCGGGTCAGCCATAAAAAATAAAACTAAATGCTAGTTTCTTTTAGTTCAATCTGAAATTTTTTTATTTTTATATTTCTTTAACAATCAAAATCCACAACGGGGTTTTTTTTCCCCCTTTTAGACTTGTACTGTCATAAATATTACTGAACTAGTACCCGAAAAAAATTGCACTCTAGAACTATCAATCAAGGTAGCGTAGTACTTCCCTGCCCTCACGACTAGTACGACTAAAGCAATATTTTATTTCAATTCATTTCTTTTAGTTCAATCGAAATTTTTTTTTTTTGGATTACTAACTGAATGAACAGAGACGATTTTTTACATTCAATACAATTTATTCTGGACTTTTGTATTTAAATAAACTTTTATTTTGAAAGTGTTCTCATTTTTTAGCCGTTTTTGCACGTTCTAATAAATCATAAAACACTTTACATAATATAGCAGGGGGGATTCAATAACTTTGCGACAAACTCGGAAGGGCTTGATAGAGCAAAGATAAGCGGGAACGACTCTATGGTGTTTCGGGGCTAGTTTAATTTCTAATAAATATGAGCTATTATCTATATATAAATTTTTCCCTGCATATATATATAATTATATACTTAAATACTTTATTATATATTTAGGACTTATATATTTATGTAAATGATAGTTTTCCTTTTAAAGTAAATAAATATATATACTATAATATATTATATATTATTATATAAAGATATATATATATATATATTATATTATTAGTTTATATAGGATTTATAATATAAATCTATATATAATATATATACTAAAAAACATATATAAAGTATATATATATGATATATATAATATTTAATATATAATATTATATATATATATATATATTATAATCAGATATATACTAGGTATATATATATATGAATACCATATATATATATATTATAATTATATATATTATATTTTAGGGGGGTACCACTTATAATTAGGTGGTCTCTTCTTAAGTCCCCCTATAAGTAAATGATGAGTTTAATAAGTTTTTTTTGTTGCGAAACTTCGAGCAGTATACGATAGGGCTATTACAGCTTAGACAATTTAGTTCTGCAAACAACTTGTAACAAGATGCATTAAAACTTATCTTTTATGAAAATGAAATAAAATCCTGTTGGTACTTTATCTCTTTTAGTAGTTACGTCCCCACTTATAAAATATAAGAACTTTAAATGGAAACAAAAGTTTTTTTTAAATTTTTTAAACAATTCAGTTTTTAAATAAATCCCAAAAATACAGACAGACGATTTAGTCAATGAAAAGTAAAGTAAAGTTGTAACAGAAGTCCTTCTGTTGAATACTCTTGTCTTAGTAGGAGAACTTAAGTAGTCACGGGACTTTCCACGCGTTACGCTCCCTTAGCCGACTCTTCTTGGAAACTTCACTGAGATTCGGGAGGTCGCGGACCTTTCCATCAATTATCCTCCCTTTGCCGAAAGAGTGTTTGAAGTTTGGAGGAGTTGTGGAGAGAGTTCTTGCAGGGAGATTTTCTTCTGATTCTTAATTATTGCTCGAGTATCTCAACAGGACGGGTTTTTATATATTGTTTTTTTCATTTTCGACTTATGCTAAAAATTTTGCTCAGCGGCAAATTACATTAAAGTCACGAACATAAATATAAACTTATTTACACCAGTTAATATCATGGAGTACTTCACTACATTTACTTTTTACCCGCGCTAAACACGGAGTGAAAAGTATGTTATAATAATTTACAAGATAATAAATTAACGCCCCTCATTCAAAATGTATACCCCACTCTTTTGGTGGGCCATTTAACAATGGCATACAACTATAAAATATTTTGAATGGGGTAGCAATAATTAACTAAAATTACATAAAGTACGTCAACTTTCAGAATGCAAACATAGTCTAATTATGTCTGAAGACATAAGTAGAACATACCAAAATTTGAAGGCGAAAAATAGGTGATACATGAAATTTGAAGATATTCAAATACGAGAATAATTGGTTACATCCGAAGATCTAAACATATAAAACAAATATTTGAATACATAAAATACAATAATATACATATATATACAGAAATAAAAGGTGCATTTAACATAAGCAATATTTATGGTTATATCCGTTAGATATTAACAAACATACAAACATTAAATGCATAAAAATACAGATTAACTTTAATTACATTACTTTATTTAAAATATTCACATTAAGTTTGTTTGAGAATGTATTGAACGGGCCTCGGATTTCTCGTAAGGAGGGTTTTGACTTCTGTTTAGGCACTGGGATTGTGCGGGGAACATGGATCGGATGGTGTTGAAGGAGAATCTTCTGACAAAACATCGGATGATGAAGGGACATCTTGCTGTACAACATCTGAGTTTATTACAGTAGGCATATATGCAGGTTTCAATCGATCATTGGAAACCATATCAGTTTTTCCCGTTGGGTACTGTAATTGAAGCATGACGATCGGGAACCTGTTGAAGCACACATAGGAAAAGTCGCGGGGTGTAAGAAGCTTCTAACGTCTTCTTGATGCGATCTACGCGTACGTATACATGTGTACATGTTTTTTAAAGCTTCAGGAATGAAAGAAACATCTCGTGACGTATGCTGAAAGGTGGAGATTTGTCTGAAGAAAAATCATTCCATTTTCATTCTAGCGATGAATTTTTTTCATAAAGACTTCAAATCTTGTTTAGAAGAAGGATTTGAAGGAAAGAGATACGCTGGTAATAAAGGTGTTTGTAGTTCGTCTTAGTCTTGAAAGGGGGAGTACACCTGAATCATTAGGTATACATCGAAGGCTAAAAAGGATGATCGGGCAAGGCAAAGTACCCTCAGTCTTTCTTAGCCACGATTGCCGCAGCTTCAAAGATTCGGGTGAAACCATTTCGAATTTTTCCATTAGCGTTGGGGCAGGTAGATGAGTGCTTAAGTCGAATGGGAAAGCCAATTAAGGAAGATAAGTTTCTGAGAAAAATTCACTTTCAAACTGAGGTCCATGATCCGTGATGACATAAAATGGCACATCCGAATCTAGAGATCAGAGTCCTTGTAAGAAAGCGTAAGAGACAGATTTTGCAGTGGTGTGTTTTGAAGAGGAAAGGCTTCCATCCATCCATCTTGTGTTTCTATTACAAGTGAGAAGATATCGAAACATTGCTGAAGATTCTGAATAGCGGTGGTTGAAGGTAACGTCCAACAAATGTCATGTGTAACCGGGTTTCAAGGTGGAAGCGAATTTTCTTAAACTGGATAGTAACAAGGTTGCTTTGTACTGGCGTTGATCGTTGGAACTTTGACCATTGATGACAAGAATGGACTCCATAACACGAGTATCTTATCCATATTGAACCAAAAAGTAGCGCGTCTTCACTAATCGGAGAGAAGCTTCTGACACTGGCTGAGACTGCACTGGGGATCTTGAAAACTTGTTCACAAGATTTTTGCTTCGGAAGAAAGGTGCAAAGATGAGGAGTAGAGGTATCATATCAAATTTGAAGAATGTCATAGAGTGTGAAAGCATGGTGTCTTCCCTTCTAATTGGTTTGTAATTGATCGTGCAATAGCAGGAAGATCAACTGGATCGATGGACGTAGATGACATTAAACGTGATAAGGCATTAGCTACGACGTTATCCGAACCTTTAATATATAAGGCTGAAGAGACGTATTCCAAGATGATGGAAAGATATCTTTGCTGACGATCGCTCTTTGCTGGGGTTCAGCTTAAAAAAGCGGAGACAATGGGTTTATGATCCTTACATAGGATAACATTTCTACCTTCTAAAAATGCTTGAAATGAAGTGCAGCAAAATAGCTGCTAAAAGTTTTCCATCGAAGGCGGAATATTTTCCTGCTTCAAGCTGAACATTCTTCAGCGTCTAAAAATCAATTGGGTATTGTTTGCGCCATCAATCGGTCAGATGCAGTGCACATTTTTGGCGACATTTGGGAAGCCGTCAAGTGACAATTTGGAAAGTGAGATGAGTGACATCTGGATGAGAGAATCGGAGAGCCACTGCGTCAGCTTTAGCAATTTTAATTTCCTGAAATGCTTTAGATGCTTCCGGAGACCAAGAAAGAGAACTAGACTTGCTAGGACAAAGTTTGGCCAATTTCGAAAGAGGATAAACTAAATTAGCAAAGTTAGAAATTAAACGACGATAATATCCCACCATACCAAGGAAACGACGAAGACTAGAGTAATCAGTTGGCATAGGATAGGCTGAAATTTCAGACTTCTTAGAATCAGGTGTACTAAGGCCATGGGAAGAAATATGATAACTTAAAAAGTCTAGAGATGATGCATAAATAAACACTTAGGAACAGAATACGAAGGAAACTTTCAGAAAATGTTTAAATATTTGACGCAATGTTCTTGTGTTGTTTGTGAGTGCGTGTGAAAGATTCAATAGATGTCATCCAGATAATTCGCAAAAACAAAAGGGAATACATCGGCGAGGAGAATATGGATATGATGACGTAGGTGCATATAGTGTTATGGTGTGTGATTAGGTAGGAGAGTAGTTAGCTTTGCCAGCATATTAGGGTTGACGAAAAAGAGCATAGAAAGACGGAACTCAAATAAATAAGACGCACAAGGGGGTTCGAAATTGGGGAAGAGTTATAATTTTTATCTCTTTCTGGTATGTAATAGCGGAGAGGAAAGTGTTATGATGATTGCCACGGTGAAGGATAGGGTCTAGTTCACCCTGTGAATGTGGCAAAGGAGGCGAGTACCGGAGATGAGGAGATGAGGCAGAGGCGAACCAGAGTGCTTAATATAGTGGGTTTGTGAATCAGTAGGATAGTGATTCGTGGTCTTTCAGTCACAGAATATTTAATCAAGTTTACTATTAAATCATATGCTTACATTGCTACGTTCATCCATTTTCTTGTACTTTCAGCTTTCTTATGGTTATATCGTGATAGTAATGACTAGGTTGTTATTAGTGCAGGGGGATTTAGAAGGACGATATAATTGACAATATGCTTTTTTAAGAGAGTATTAAACTCAGTTCTTGCAACTGCTAATTTATCCTGTTAGACGACGAAATTTTAGCATAAACAGAGGGAGCGTCACTTGTCCCTTGCCATATTTCGTGGTGAAAAAAATGGTCCTTTAGATTTCCATTACTTTCAGGCCCGTGAGTTATAATGGTTTGTAAGCAGTGCATTAATAGCGTGACGTTTAGAGAGGTTAAGCCTTATTATATTACCAAAAGTTTGAGTTAACTACTGATACTTTGAGATGTAGAAGGAAAATGTATTAAATGCATATAGTAGGAGATGGCACAGAACGCATTTAGAATTTCAGGAATAGGAGCCTGTAGGTTCGTAATGGAAAATCAAAAAATAAGTTATTTTTTTGATTGACAACGATGATCAAATCATTGAAGTTATTAAAGGATAAATGGAAGAAATCATACCAAGAGAAGAGGGGGGTTTGCTATGTCTGTATGTCAAACTAGAAAGAGATCCATTGAATATTCACGGCAGAGGGATGGTAACAGTAATAATAGCTGTAAGTTCCACCTGTAAACATGAATGATCTTAATAGGATATATAGTAATTATATATTATGCTGCATGGTACAGTGGTAAAACTGCGGTATGGAGAAAGAGAAATAAATTTAATAGTATGCCATCGATATTAGGTAAGAGGCTGTGTTACATAATCTTATGCGCTCAGTGTCGAGCTAAAATAAGTCTTATGGTTATTTTCCAAAATAATAACAAACAGCAGTTTTAGAAAATGCGAGCCAAGATGGCAGCTTATTGGATCTCTGCTCCTAATTCGTTTTTTTATTGAAAGTAGGAACAGGTGATAGCGCGGAATGAAGAAGATGTAAGGCTGAAGAAGGTCTAGAAAGTAGGGATATATTTTGTCAGCCTTGTTTGTTTGTGTTCCATTGAACACCAAAGGCTTCAATTCCTAGCTTGTGTACCAAAATATAAGTGTGATCGACAAACTTTAGATTTCTGATCGTTATAAAACGTTTTAGAGGCCAAAGGAATAGAAGATTTGAGTAGTAAGGCTATGAATTGTTAACAGAATTTGCAACTACAGGAGGCACAGCTCGCTGTCAGTCTTTGAGGACGAAGGGATGACAAATGGAAAAAGAATCTATGGATATGCGCCTAATTTTTCCAATGGAGAGAGAAGTTTGGGTGGCAATAACAGGACGAACAGAGAAAAGGAAGAGCGTCAGAAAGCGAAGGCGCACGATAAATCTTTCACGACATTCTATTTAGATGCTAAATTGAAAAATGTCGGCGTAAGAATACGCAGATGGTTTAACTTAACTAGTAATAAAGTTCTGATACAAATTTCATAAAACAAAAACCACTGTTTTGCTCTCATGTTCTCGAATAGGGAAATGATAGGATTTCCATTAAAAGGGGGGAAAAAAAAAAATTAAAATTTTTTACTTCCTCGACGTTTCAGAAAGGAAAAATGCGGAGAAACCAACTTCTGGCAGGAGGGTTGAAGAGTGTGATTAAAAAACGAGTTTGTTTTCCGAAGTCAATATCTAGCTAAGAAAAATTGGGAGCTCTCTAAAAATGTGAAAACGAAATGAACAAGCTTTAATCTCTATATAATATATAGGAGCTTTAATCTTCTGATGACCAAAGACGCAGTGGTCCGATTCTCGTTGTCCCGATCACTGTGAATATCAGTTACTGGTTGAAAGATTTGGAAGGGTGATTGAAGATGCTTGGGGTGTTCTTCTTTGATTCTTCTATTAAAGCCTTCTGGAATCACTTGGAGTGATGTAGGGGGTCTCTTCTTAAGTCCCCCTATAATAGGAGTAAATGATTGCAATTTAAAATTTTTGCTAGTTCTCACTATACGTATCCAGTACGATAGGCCTAGCGATGTAAGTTTAGTACATTTAATTTCTCTTAGTAATAGCTAGAAGACACTTACGGAGTTTCACACTTAAAATCATTTTTATGAAAATAAGTAGACCAAAGATGTCCTCGACAGTATATATCAGTCTTTTAGTGAAGGGAAAGAAATCCCCACTCCCCAGGTGGAGGAAGCAAAAGTTTCCTTCCATTATGTTTTTAAAATAAGGGGATTTAAATAGAAATTAAAAAAATAGAAGACGATTTATGTCATGAAAGCTAAAGTAAAGTTGTAACATAAAAGTCACTATCTGTTTGAGATAATAAACTTCTTTCTTAGTAGGAGAATAGTTTAAGTCCGGCTTTCCACGACGTCTACCCGTATCCCTTATAGGCGACTCTTCTTTTGGAAACTTGCACAAATCGAGATTCGGAAGTCGCTTACTGTTTCCATCCATTTAACCTCGTTAGCGGAAAGTATGGTTTGAAGTTTGGAGAGTTCTGGAGAGAGTAGTCTTCAGATGAGATTTTCTTCTTGATACTTAATAATCTGCTCGAGTATATCAACAGACGGGTAATGATATATTATTTCACTTCGACTTATGTAATTTGCTCACGCGCCAATTTTCGCATAGTAACGAACATAAATTAAAACTTTAGCAAAGTTATAATGTAGTGGGAGGTACTACATAATTATATATATACTAGTATTATCTATATATATATATATATATATACCTATATATATATACTATTATATTATAATATAATATAATATATATATATATAATATATTAGAGGAGAGAGAGAGAGGAGTCATTCGCGCTCAATCAGAACTGATCAATGAGATTAGACTCCACTCAAGGCTCGCAAAGATTCTCGCATTTTCCCATAACTAAATAATCACAAACTGTTAATATGCATATATATATATATATATATACATACCTTAATATATATATATATATATATAATATTATATATATATATATATATATAGTCAATAATATATATATAATTGGCATATCTAGTATTGAAGGGTAACTACCGAGGTAGAAGTTTTGCGAGGTTGTTGAGTCTAGGCGACTGACTCTCTCTCTCTCATTTCTCCTCTCTCTCTCCTCTTCTCTCTTCTCTCCCTCCTCTCTCTCTCTATATATATATATCGTATAATACTATACTATATATATATAATATATATATATATTATATAATATATACTATCAATATATATAATATTATATATAAAGTATATATTATATATAATTATGTTATGTTCATAGCTAGGTAGGTTAGGTTTAGGTACTAACTAACCTAACTATTTCGCCAATTTCATAGTACAATATATATATATATATATGTATTATATATATATAATAGTATATATACCTTTATTATATATATATATATATATATATATATATATAATATACCTATATATTACTTATATATATTATCTATTAGAATAGCGCTACTATATATAGAGAAGAGAGAGAAGAGAGGAGAGAGAGAGAGAAGGAGAGCAGAGAAGCGTGAGAGAATTAGGAGAGCTCTTTCCTCCATAAAACTTCTACCTCGGGAGTTACCCGGATCAAATCTGACAAATATGCCTCTCTCTATGCTCTCTCTCTCTCTCTCTCTCTTCTCTATACGATATTAAGTAGTATATATAATATATAATATATATATCTATAATAGACTTAAATATATATCTATATATATATAGGTATAGTATACGATTATATATATATATATATTTATATATATAGTCGGCATATTAGCAGTACTGTGATCATGATGTACCATTGCGAGGTTATTGAGTCATGGAAATCTGCGAGCTTTGTGGGGTTCTTGAGTGGAGTCAATCTCATTGAGTCGGTTCGATTGAGCGGTGATCTTCTTTCTCTGCTCTCTCTCTCCATCTCTCTCTCTCTATATATATATATAAATATATATAATATATAGTAGTTACGTGCTTTTATAATCTATTATAGTATATAGTACTACGATCAAACGTATAAATATATATATACAGTAGTATATATTATATATAAATGAAACTATATATAACGCTAAGTATTGCAATATATAAGTGCTTTTTATGACATTTAACTAAAGCGAACACAATAGAGTAGATGTCGCGTAGACTTCAGTTGTCGCGTGGTCTTCGCTTCTGGTGGCTAGCTCTTGTCCCAGCTTCTGTCCCAATGCAGCCTGGCGGAACGAGCCCTAAGTGGAATACTTCAATTTTTAGGGGGCTCTACCGATGGGGGACAAAGGGAGCAACGAGGTCCCCCCGTTGTCCACTAGAGGACGAGAGACCACGCAACTGATGATATATTGCGGTCTAACCTAGGGTGTTCGTTAATGTTTAAATCATAAAACGATTTTATATATATATATTAGAATGTATTACGTATATATATATATTATACTGCATATGGTATATTATATATAAAGTGTATATATATATTATATATACTATATATTATACTATATATTAGCCACACACTGAGAGAGAGAGAGAGCAGAGAGAGAAGCAAACCGTTCAATATGACTCAATCGCCTCGGCTAACGAACTAAGCGTGAGTCAATCACGCCGATTTACTCAAATACCTCGCAAAGTTACTCTCACAAGTTACTGATCACAAGACTGCTAATATGAGCCATACTAATATATATATCTTTTATATAATATATACACCTTCTTTATATATACTATAGAGATCAGACATATAAACCAGCGAGTTCATAGCAGAGCGTCCTATGTAATCTATAGTACTATAATATATCTATATATATATATTAGTATTATATATATATATATATCATATACATACTCTTATATATATCGGTATATATATAGATAATTTATATAGCAATTAATATATATATATTATATACATCCTTTGATATTTGAGTTATTCCTATCTATTTACAGTTTTCTTTGTAGCTCTAGAATTGATTGCTAGGTATACCGGTTACTTTATTGTTTTTCTTCTTTCCTTGATATTTACTTAATAATTATTTAATATTTTTATCTGAAATGTTGGCTTTAAGAGCAAGTAAAGTTTAAATGGTTTAAATTTTGTTTGTTTAAATAAAAACGAGTGTCTTTATTAGATTCTAGGTAGAAAAATAAAACCAACTTGTAAAATAATTAAAATTCAAACGAATAAGTATTGTCACACTGTCTTCAAATTTCTCATCTGCTTTTTTCGGAGAGAGCTAGCTGTTACCCATATTATTTTGATTGAAAAAATAACATTATTCAATGGCGATTATTACTTCTTTTTGGCTTAAATTTTTACAGTGATCTTTTTTTTGTAATTATATCGTAATGTATTCCTTTTAGACTGACCTATTTTCCACAAAAAACAATAACAAAACACAAAAAGGAGAATTTCTAGTGGATAATAAGTTTACGAAATTTGAAGAAGATTGATCGTTTTCTATAATTTTAACTCGTGCTAAGCACGAGCAACAATAGCATAGTAGTCACCTCGCTCTCTGGCTATATAATATATTATTTTTTACATTTAATTTTTAATTTTAATATATATATAAATATATATATACTATATATATTTATATATTATTATTTATACTCATATATATATATATATAGTATATAAATATATAATTATATGAACTTATTAATATAAATTATAATCAAATATTATATATTATATATAATATATATATATATATATAAATCACTATAAATATATAGATATTATATATATTGTATATATCATATTATATATATATATATATATATTATATATATACTATATATATATATATATATATCATATATATATATTAGCTCATATATATATATATATAATATAATTAATATATTATATTATATGATTAATATTATATATATATTATATACTATATACTATCTTATATTATATATATAATATATAATATATACTAATATATATATATATAATAATATTATATATATATATATATTATAATACTATATTATAATAGTTATATATTATATATAATATATATTACTGAGACAACACTATAGAAATTTAAAATAGTATAGTATATATAGTATAAATATATATTATATCTATTATATGTAATTATGATAATATAGTATACATATAAAAATAGAATATAAATATTTCTGTACATACATCCTAATATTTATATATAATATAGTTATTTATATTATATAACTTAGTATATCTATATACTACTATTATATATATACTATACTATATAGTTATTATATATATATAATATAGTTATATATATATATATATAATAAGATAATATATAGTATATATAATTATACGTATATATAATATAGTATCTTTTATATTCAATATGTTACTATATATATAGTAGTTACATATATAACTATATATAAGTATATATATATATATATATATAAATATATATATAACCGTATGTATACGCATAATGTACATATGGTAAAGTATAAATAGCAGACAAAATATATGTAAATATATATATATATATATTATATAAATACTATATACTATAATATATTATTATATATATAATATATATTATCATATATTAATATATATATCCTATTTAGTATATATTATATATATATATCATATATATATATTAGTAATAATATAGTATATATATATATAATATAGATATACATATTATACTTTCGTATAATCCATGAGAATATGGTAATATACTTAATCACTTCACCTTAGTCGGTAATAGTGAGAGTATTACTTATGGTCTGCAGCGCAAATACATGTTTTTATTCTTCTTTTTTTATTTTTTTTTTATTAAAGATTGTATGATTTGAAGTGATATTGTGGTTAGTTAGTACTTGCGTCTTGATAACTAAAGATGTTATAGCAGTAGTACTTCTTTTTATTCTTTTTTTTTTTTTTACTTTGTATATCTGTAATATGAGTTAATGCTCTGAAAGTACGGTTTGAGAATAATTATACAAACACAGGCCGTGCAATTTACATCAACCGAACTTAACAACGCTTATCATAACCTGGACTTAGAGGGCGTAACGTAAAGTCAACTCTAAGCCCTAAGACTGTACGACAATTCTTACTACTTAGATCCGGGACCTTAAGAAGTCGTGTCGTATCATTATATATATTATATATCATATATAGCTATATATATCTTTTATACGGCATATATTAGAATATTCTATACTATAATACCTTTATTATATGTACGGTACTACACTCTAAATACCTAGTTTATAAATTTACGTCTCGGGCCTATATATTATATAGTATATAAAATCTAACGCTTTAATATATCAACTTACTATATACTATTTCCCTATATATATACTATATGTATAGTAATAATATATATATATATATGTATTATTACTATTATTACAAAGCGAAAATAGTATAGTATATAATATATATCTACGGTCAGTATTA
>JABUQX010039657.1:0-10000 GCA_015478945.1 Trachelipus rathkii
ATGATATTTCAAAGAGACAATATTTCGAAGTCTGCCTTATTGATTTTTAATTTCCAGTTCTCCCTTAATTCTATTTAATTAAAGAAAACTGGATTGAGAGGCGCATCTTTACGTAGAGCGCAGCTACAAAGATATCATGTGGGATTTTCAGACAGTCATTGTGAGGCAGACATTTGGCAATGTTTCGTTAGTCATGTTATGCAATATGTTTTGATAATTATATACCGCGTGAACTCGTAATTGAGCAGTGAAATATTTGCCTTGTAGGCTTGTGATATGGATTGAATATAAATGCTACCCTTCCGAGTTCCACCTTTTCACGTATCTCACACAGCATCCAATCTAACAAAAGTGATTGTCTTCAAAAATGTTGTGGAAGAATTCAAATATTCATGCTAATAAAATTCATGTTATAGTAAGGGGATAACGCACCTAATATGGCTGCAGGAGTTACACAAAGCAGGATTCCAGAGATTACCTTGCTTTTTACACTCTTTTTGGCACTTCAAGGTTCTCAATGTTGCCATATTTGAACAAAGAGACGTGAAGAAAAATATATCCATATGCAAGCAAATCGTAGTTCATTTTAATCACTCGCCTCCAGCTATTATAGTGTGAGGAAGGGGAATATAAACTAAGATTTTGGTACCACAGCACAGTTTATTCCGGAATGGCCTGAGAAAACCAGTGTAAACAAAGCTGATCTTAATAAAAGCTTTCAAAAACTTTTGAACAAAAGACGCCTCTCATTTCATATTGCAGTGATCATTCAAATCCTGCATGCTAGAAACAACGGAAAGTTCTTGAAAAATTACTTTAATAAATTTTGTTAATTGTACAAATTTATTGAGCCGCAAGGAATCAATGGTATCGGCAATAATCCCAAATATGAAAATAATTTGCAGTTTTTTTAAAAGAGTCAGAAAAAAGGACTATTTTGGGGACTTTGGGTTTACAGTATCAGCATGGAAAAATTCAGTAAAAAATAGATTCAGCATTTACCTTGCTAGAATATTGTGCTTGCTACCTATCTTGATCCACGCTTTACATTCCTTGACGATGAATATAACAATAAAAAAGTAGAAGATATTCTTAAGCAATAGATGAGCGAAGATATATGTTGTATAAAGGAAAGGAAAACAGTTTACACTACTTTAAACCAATCTTCCCAATTCTTTTCATTTATCAACAGAATGAATAAATCAAAAGTGATACAGAAAGAATGGCTTGGTTTCTTCCAGTTTGAAGAAACTGTTTTCAGGAATTTTGCCAAAAAGAAGAAGACTTTAAAAACAGCAAACTCATTCCCTAATAAGGAACACATATATTGAAAAAATTGAAGATGTTATAAAAGTAGAAATCAGCCAATATAAAAAATATGAAACTTATTAAAAATTCAGAAAGTCCCTTACAATGGTGGTCATCGAATAAAGGTACCTTTCAGCATTTGGGTGTCCTTGCTAGAAAATATTTAAGCTCACCCCCTTTTCCGTGGAAAGTGAAAAACTCTTCAAATTGGAGGATCAATTTATTCTCTAAAAGTCGGATGCACTCAGAAACGGGAAAAATGCTAATGTTACAATTTAAGAGTCATTCTTTGAATACAAATGATAATGATAATTTTGCTTTAAAGATCTTACTTTTAGTAAATTAAAGAAGAATTTTTTTAAACAAATGACAAAATTGTTCATTTATTGTAAAGATTTTAAAATATTGCTATTATTTTCAGTGGTTAAATAAATAAAAAGGTATTAATAATTATTTCTTTAACCAAAGATAAATATAATTTCATTATTTTACAACATTATTAATTTATAAGGTTTTAAATATCTAAAATTAGTTGATTTATCAACAAAATTGGGCATATATATATATATATATATATATATATATATAACCAACCAATAACGCTTATATATATATATAATATAACTATATATATATATATATATATATATATATATAACTCAATATATATATATAACCTTAACAGCAATAATATATTCCCATCTTATATATCTTTATATATATATATATAACATATAGCAACCCATATATATATATATATATATATTTATATATATATATATATGCTGCTATAATAGAACTGGAATCGGAATCGGAATCGGCACTTTTGACTGGGATATTGGTATCGGAATCGGCATCGGCTGGAAATTTGGAATCGTCATGCACTAATATATACAAATATATATATATATATATATATATATATATATATATATATATATATATATATATATATATATAATAATATATATAGCAACATATATATATATATATATATATATATATCTTAATATATATATATAACCTTTGCTATATATATATATCTGCTGCTCTTAGCATATATGCTGCTATATATATATGAATAAATATTAATTTTGCTACACTAGTTAAAACAAACTCTTAATTGGAATGATCTCCTGGTTGAAATACACAAACATACTGCTCTTTCAGAATACATTTGTTTTCATTAGCAAACTCAACCGTTAACTTCCATGTCCCCAGGAGCAATGACGCTGCTTTTGCTTCTTGCGCGGCAGGCTGGCGGGATGTTTACGTTTTCCAATATGAATCAGAGTTTTGAAGCAATGAAAACTCCTAATAAGGAGAAATTAGAAGTGCATTCTCAGGAACAGCAAAGCGAAAAGGAATGCGAAGTATGCTCATTGTAAAACGTTTTTGGTCGTTCAAAAACTATTTTAAACTCGTGACAAAGGACCTCCATGCTAAGAAAGTCTTTTACCTTAAAGATTAATCTCAATTAGCATACGTTGCATGATCTTCAGATGAAGTTAAAGTACGAGGAACAGGAAGGGGCATAGGAGGTCTAGGAAGTAAAGCCAAACGCCGAGATGGGGTCGGAGAACGTGGCAAAGGTCTGATCTTAATTGTGCTATCCGAAGGCGCATCTTCAGGTGCTAACTGTATTCGAACGTTGGATGTGGGTACAGCCTGAAGTGGGATGTTCTCAGCTGGGTTCGACACCTCTGGTATTCATTTCCTACAAAGGTATACTCTTTTGGTCCAAACAAAGTAAGCGATGACAAGGACAGAGAGGAAAAAGATGGTTCCTAAAGTTCCTCCTCCGATATATGGGATAAACTTGATCTGTGGGAAATTCGGGTAAAAGGATGCAAGGATTGATTTAATCGATCCAATCTCTGATTCCAATGAATTTCATTCAAAGCTTGAAACTTAGGAAACAAGACAGAAGAGATATTAGGCAAAGCAACATGATATAAGAAATTGAATAAGACATGATCAGAGTGAGAAATTAAGGAGGAAAGTGTTATATTCTTTTCCAAGTGGATAGGATTTTTAAACTGAAACTTGGCAGAAGTGAATGCACAACCGTGGGGAATAGTGAAAACATAGTCATAGACGTGCTGTATAGAATTGGGTTTCTCACATGCGACGGAAGCCCTAGTTTTTTCTGAGAAAGAAATAAGTGTGAAATGTCCTAAGGTGACAGTATAAGGTTCCATAGACTTGTTTTCTACAATGGGACAATGAGAAAAATCATTGGTAAAATTTAGGATTAGGGCTAATAAGCAAGACTGATCATCAATGGAGGCAAACACCTGGGATTGGGGACAAACTGCTAGTTTGCCTAGATGTCGACAAAGGTTGTGTGCCGATTCTTTGAGATAAGTGTATTTCCGTTGACCATAGTTCACGAAGAAATAATTGTTTGGATCGTTGTACATTACTCGAACAAGAGATTGATTCAATGGAAGATGATTAGGGAAAGGTATAAGTTTATGAGAAGTAAATTTCTCTACTGAGATAAAAGGAATTAAAGTAATTAGTTCATAAGGGCTATCAGAAGATTGGAGAGTCCAAGAATAAGTTAAGAAAGATTGATGTCTTTGTTTCTAGTGGTATAACCGTGTGCAGTTTTGTTTCTGTGTTCATCTCCAATACAAAAGGTAATAGGAATATAAAATAAAAAAGTTGCGAGTTAGTGATTTTATTCTTCGCCAATTGAAGTGAGGTTATCACCAATTGATGAATATTATGTATGTTGTTCACAGTTTGTTCGATTAAATTTATTAATGCACGTATACTTCCCATTTGATTTATGATGTTATGCGTAGCGCTTAAACTTGATTGGAACTCTATCAGCTTTTGTAAACTATCTCTAAAGCTCATCAAAGTACGGGTATTCGACTTTAATTGTTCTTTAAACTCAGTAATCAATAAATTTGATGTGGAAGCGTAATTGCCTAGGATGTTAATTTTCTTTCGGAGTAATTTTACCTGTTTATCCGTTGCCGTACCAAAAAGAATGTTGAGGACGTCTCCTCCGAACTCAAAAGCAGCTCGTTTCTTTTTGATCGTGCTGGGGATCAAGAGGAAGCCCACTCACTTCACTTAATTTTTGTGCCAAAAAAACTATAACCAGAATGGTCATTAGTTTGAATTCCCATTGGTGAGCTCTTTTGGCTTACTGAAACATTCAGAAACTTCGAAAGATGGTAAGAATGAATCTTGATATTATTTACTAGCTTAGATGTTTTAATTACTGTTTCTTTGATATCTGAAGGACATTACAAGGAAATGATTAAATCTAAGTATCCTTCTATAAAGCTTACTTCACCGGTGCGATATAAGACTAAGCCAGGTAGGATTTTTGTTTCTTCGTTTTCTTTCAACAAGGTATTTTGACATGTCAATATGATGGTGAGTAGAAACAAAATCAGTTTTCCGAACTTCATTTCTGGAAATATTTAGCCATTTTGAAATACTTTATAATTTTTCTTATAATTTTGTACTAAATAAGGTCGCCTAATCATACGTGATTACTTTTAAACATGAGAAATTAATGGTTAGTTTCTGAATTAAAAAACAATTATTACTTAAGGAATTTTTTCTGAATTAAAAAGCAATTACTACTTAAGGAATTCTTTAAACTATAAACTTATTAGTTAACTTATTTTCAATACTAAAAGTTAAAGAATAATTTCTCAATTACAAAACTAGGTAAGTTTTCCTTAAAATTATTGAAGTTTACTTGTTTTCTTATTATTTTTTTTTTCAATGGAAAAGTTTTTTGCTTTTTCTGTTTTATAGTATTTTTATTTTAAAAATTGCGTTGTCCCCCCGTTGGAGTAAGACGTATTCTTAAGACTTATTATAAAAAAAATAAGCAGAACTATAATCTAATGAATCTAATCCAATAAGTAATTAATCTAAGTTAAGTGTTAGTTTAGAAAAAAAAACTCTAAACGATATCTAAAATTATAAGAACATAAGAACTGAATTGTTCAAACTTTCGCGATTCTTTCTTTTATTACTAGGAGTACTTTCCCGTATCTTAATTCACAGTAATGTTCGTCTTAATTCTAGGAGTACTTTCCCGTATCTTAATTCCCAGTAAGAAAAACCTATTTGAAAGAAACGTTTGGTCTGAATTCTTTTAACATTAAAAGCAATTCAAATTAACGAACTAATAAGCTAATTTACGCGAAATTATTAATCCAGACTAAGTAGCTTAATTTAAATTGATTTGTTAATCCAAGCTAAAGTATTAATCGCTTAACCTAATTTGACTTGCTAATCCAAGTTAAAATACTAATCCAACTAGATCACTTAACCTAAATTGATTTGTTAATCCAGACTAAATATTTTATAAAAAAAAAAATATACAAATGAAAAATGTGCGTAGACAATTTCCTTAAACCTAAAGAAAATCAATACGAATTAATAGTTGGGAGGCAAATAATATGTTTTATTTCCTCTAACTATAGTATTCAAATCTAAAGTAACAGGCGGAGGTTGGACCATAGGAGTCTTCACTGTAGTCTCCGTTGTGTCCTTTGCTTCGGCCTTTTGTAATGTTTGTTCTTTCATTCTTGTTTGACTTCTTGTGACCCGGGGGGTAGATTCTCGGGGACCAGAAAACAATTGATGCGGTCTATACGACGGATCTTGTTTCCTGTCATCCTTAATGGTTTCCTTTACGGGCGAATCTACGGTAATAGAAGTTGGGTAGTCTCCATAGCTTTCAGTAATACGAAGAGATATCTTCAGGGAGGAAATGGCTTGGGAAGAAGCCACCGCAGGCTCCACTATAAATCTCCCCTTCGTGTTCTTGTGGTTCTTGAAGAATTTAAGTTGTTGAAAGAAGATAATCGTGCGTTAGGATTTTATTCTTAATAAGCTGCAAAAACGATTGAAAGCAGAAGGAAGGTAATAATTATGTAAAGGAGAGCGAATAGGTTATAAATAGATGAATCAAATCTTATTTAACGCGCCACACCAAACATATTGGGAATGTTATTGCCATAGCCTAACGTGGTTGTATGTTTATAAGACTTATCTATACTAATACAATTACTTAGTATATTGGGCATAATGATTTAATTATTTGGACTCTATGCCATTGAATTAAGCTACAATTCATCCACTCTCTTTCTTTTATAGTATTTGTTAACCATAATAATTCCTTAGTCGAATATACCACAGCAAAAGTAAATGAGAAAAAAGCGAAGAAGTGAATATAAAAAAATTTCTTATTTTTGAAGGCCCCTTTTATTTTTTAAAAAAAAATTTATAATATAATTAAGGGTACAAATTTGCAACCGGGCCATTAAAGCGAATTAGTTATTTCAGGGGGTGCCAGTTGAAAATTAATTTTATTATCTATTACTATATATCAATATTATTCATTAAATATATAATATATATATATTATATAATTATATATATATATATATAAATTTTCTTTAAATATACCTGACAGTGTTTTTTATATATATATATAAGTCCAAAATACTGATTAATTAATAGAAATTTTGGGCATTAATTCATTATCTCTTTAGTAAAGTTTTGTGGACCTAAAAAGGTCCTTTGGTCATAGTAGTTATTGAGGATAATTAACCTCCAAATCCGTATAGAGTTCTTCCTTGTCGTTTAAGAGCATAAACAACATCCATAGCTGTAACAGTCTTCCTCTTAGCATGTTCAGTGTAGGTAACTGCATCCCTGATGACATTTTACTCAAGGAAAACTTTAAGTACACCACGAGTTTCTTCGTAAATCAAGCCAGAAATACGCTTGACGCCACCTCGGCGAGCGAGACGACGAATAGCTGGTTTGGTGATACCCTGGATGTTATCACGAAGAACTTTTCTGTGACGCTTGGCGCCTCCTTTTCCAAGTCCTTTACCTCCCTTGCCACGACCAGTCATGATTGAATATTAACCCTTCGTACGTAAAAGCAAAAACGAAATGTATAAAGCCTTGACAAGTCTCGTATTTATATAGAAGTCCCCGCACCGGAAAAGTACTTCCCCACCCTTTTATATACGTATTATTTTTATCGTGTGTATAGTAGATATAAGGGGACTATTGACAATGAATGTCTTAAATTTACACTAGTTGGAACTTTATTAAGCGAAAATTCAACACTTATATCATAAAAAAATGTTAGTTTAAAACATATAAACACCCAGAAAAGATCGAGGTGTTTGACGCTGATGTTTATTATTTCATTTAAAATGCACCATACCGATAAAGGCGTGTGGATCGAAAGTTTATATTGAATTTTCCATATGCAAAACAAAAACACAATTAAAAATCGCTCCGTACATATTGATAAATTGTTTGAAAAAACCTTTTCGAGTTTTCAAAATATTGCATAACATTAAAGTTGCGTTCAATATTATCAATACTAAGTCAACTCTACTCACGCAAAATGCTATTCATTTCTGCTTAATTATAGCGAGAATTGGCACGCACTACTGAGCTACCAAAACTCCAGCAAAGACCGCCAAAAAAGGAGCTGCGCCAAAGCGGCCGACCACACCCACAGAAACCAGCTAATCATCTCTCTACTAAAGAGAGACAAGAAAGAAAAAGAGAGACCGAGGAAGGAGAGTTACAGCATTTACATCTACAAAACGTTTGTTTGAAGCAGTGTTCTCACCCTGATACAGGGATCTCTTACAAAGCCTAATGTCCATCCATAATATTCTTCGGTAATGATATTTCGAAAAAACGATTTGCCTGCCCGAGGCTTTCCCGTTTAGCTCACTACCAAGGATGCCAGAATCCGACATCACTCCGGAAATATTCAAACTAGCTGCTGCAGCCTCTTCTTCCTGGAGAATGGCCACAAAAAACACGGCTGTTCTCGAACGGACTACCTAAAGCCGTTCATCTTAAATACAACTGTCATCAAAGTAAATAACAGATCTCTAAAAACTAAACCTATAAAGGCTCCATATTGGAGCCACAATTAATTGTAAAATAAAATACACGATAACAACACACCATCTTTATGAACAGTATTAGGTCTAAATTTTTACCACCATCGTATGAGTAGACCGAAAGAATACTTAATAAACATTAATGTGCATAGCAGTGAGTCAGCAAAAACACCACAAGGAAAATGATATCCTTAATGGTCGAGCAAGGATAAATGGTTATTCAATACTGAGAATAATTCGCTTAAATTCAATAAGGATTATTTTTATTAAAAGCCAGCTTAATAAGCTAAATGCCTTCCAAAGAAGTAATATATTTACACATAATAACTTAACATTCAAAAACAGCTAATAATGATATTACAATTAGCCAAATGCATTTCATAAAATCTCAACACTCAGCTTCCACTTCTAATTTATAAATTCTCATTACTACATATTATCAGTATCTTTGCAATCAATAATATATTAAAATATATTAAATATTAAAATATAAAAACTTTCCAAATTTACAATATGTATTATACAGATAAGCTCTAATAACGAAATTTAAATCAAGCGTCAAACGAGCACGGTGACATTTCAATATTGTTACCGTTTTCAACAAACATGAAAGAAATAAAAGTTTACTATATCTACTAATAGCTACTAATATATATATATAGTGAATATATATATAACATATCCACATTATCCCTTCTACATTCTAAATTATTCTACAACCCTAATATCAATCTATTCATCAATATATACGACTCCTCTCTATCATATACTACATCTCGCCTCAAATTATAAATATGCTCAATCACCCCTACTTAATATATATTATATAAATATAATATATTATATAAAGATATATATAATATATATATATATATTATAATTAATATATATATATAATTAATTATATATATCATATATAATACTATATAAAATATATATATCACATAATAACTTATACTATAATAAATACTTATAGATTAACTATATATATATATATACTATATAGATCTATAACTTACTATATATATATATATATCTTTACTGTAATATATCTATATATATTATACTAATAATATTATATAATATATATATATATAATATATCATATATATATTAATAATAATAACTATAATTAATAATAAATACTATATATATATATATTATATTATATATATTATATATATAATATTTATATATCTATAATATATATAAATACTATTCTTATATATATATATATATATATAATAAATATATATATATATAATATAATAATATATAATTATAATATATAATAAATATATTAATAATATATTATATATATATATATAAAACTATATATATATACGTATTTTATATATAATATTATATATATTATATAATTATATAATATTATATATATATAATTATTTATTAACATATAATTATATATATATACTAATATACTAATAAACTTATATATATTTATATAATAATAATATTATTCTAAATAATCATGCTCACAAATAACCTCCAATTGAGACTAAAACATCATTAAAAAAAGCAATTAAAAAAAAATTGATTAACCTACTATAAAAAAAAAAGATGAAGACCATAATCCAAAAAAAAAAAATACTATATTTAATACTAAACTAATACAACCCTCACTAGACTACTCGATCTCATGATTATATAATATAGTAAATAATATATATATATATATATATATATATATTATAAAGATATTATATATATAATATATATATATAATATATAATTAATATATA
>JABUQX010039657.1:15000-17500 GCA_015478945.1 Trachelipus rathkii
GCACGACTAGAGCGAGTCTTAGACTTAGCCTTCACTTTACCTCCCTTTCCGCGACCAGACATTTTTAACTCTGTAACGTAGATAAACGATGAAAAATAAAATATAGAGTAAAAATATATAAAACATTTTATAGGAAAATATTCGAACTTGTGTAAATTTATATGCCAAAAATTGGGAAGAGTGATCCAGAGATAAATAGAAAGGAAGTATTTTGATTAAAATTTTATATTGTAATCCTTTTAATTTTAATTGGAAAGATAATTTCACAAATTTTTGTTTTAATTAAAAGAGCTATTTGAAATTATGTTGTTTCCCCATATATTTGCTTTAATTAAAATATGATTTTAAGTAGAGTTAAAATATAAGTGATTTGATTTGAACTTTGGGTGTAAAATTTTACTGTTTACCATTTTTTATTTAGTTAAATTAATTACTTTTCAAATTTGCAATATTACAAATTGTCTTTAAAAATATTTTCCAAATTTTCAACGGTTACCATATTATTTAATTAAAAAACTTATTTTTTCAATTTGTAATGTTAATTTTATATTATTCTTTTGAAAACAATGAAATGATAAAATGATGAAAGATTGATAGTAAAATTTTGTTGTACTGGTGCTAGGCATGGAAGTATAAATAGAAGTCTCTTTTTAGAGGAAAAGCTTATATGAAACTTTGCTTCAATTAAGAAACCATGGCTCGTACAAAGCAAACGGCAAGAAAGTCTACCGGAGGGAAAGCTCCTCGCAAACAGTTGGCGACGAAGGCTGCTCGCAAGTCTGCGCCAGCGACTGGTGGAGTGAAGAAGCCTCATAGGTATCGTCCCGGTACCGTAGCTCTTCGTGAAATCCGTCGTTACCAGAAGAGTACCGAATTGTTGATCCGCAAATTGCCTTTCCAACGTTTGGTTCGAGAAATTGCTCAAGATTTCAAGACCGATCTTAGGTTCCAGTCTTCGGCTGTAATGGCTCTTCAGGAGGCTTCCGAGGCTTACCTCGTTGGTCTCTTCGAAGACACCAACTTGTGCGCCATTCACGCCAAGCGAGTTACTATTATGCCAAAGGACATTCAATTAGCCCGAAGAATTCGTGGCGAGAGAGCTTAAAAAGTGAAATCGATCTGCTTCAAATAAAGGCCCTTTTTAGGGCCACAAAATATTACTAAAGAGATAATTAGACTAAACATAAGTAAAAATGTGTTATTATTTCTATAAATGTCTATTTTAATTGTTGAAAGAAGATAATCGTGCGTTAGGATTTTATTCTATAGCTGCAAAAACGATTGAAAGCAGAAGGTAATAATTATGTAAAGTTAGCGAAGTAGTATAATAGATGAATAATCTTATAACTCGCACACCCAAACTTTGGATTATTGCGGTGTTTGTTTATAAAACTTATCTATTATACAGTTGACTTAGTATATTGCAAGGATTAATTATTGACTCTGCCTTGAAGTTAAGCTCAAGTTCATTTTCACTCCTTTCTTAGTTTATACGTATTTGTTACATAATAAGTCCTTATCGAATACAAGAAAGAGTAAAGAGAAGAGAAATAAAAATCACAATTATATACTTTATTTTCATTAATTTAATAGTAAGATCATGATTTATTTCTTATTTCAGGCAGTGAAAAATTTTTTAATTATTCATTATTATATTATATTATTATATATATAATATATATATATATATATATATATATATTATAATATATTAGTTATACTATACTAGAGTGAGTATAGATGATAAGAGTTTGGAGGAAGAGGAATGCAAGAATCGTTCAGGGTTGTGTTAGAGGAAAATAGGAGGTCGAAGAGATTGGCCTTTTCAGTTGGAGAGTAAGCAACAGAACCATCAGATCGAATTAGAGGAAAGGTAGATATGATTGCATATTAAAAATTTTTGGCATTAATTCATTCATTATCTCTTTAGTAAAGTTTTGTGGACCTAAAAAGGTCCTTTGGTCATAGTAGTTATTGAGGATAATTAACCCCCAAATCCGTATAGAGTTCTTCCTTGTCGTTTAAGAGCATAAACAACATCCATAGCTGTAACAGTCTTCCTCTTAGCATGTTCAGTGTAGGTAACTGCATCCCTGATGACATTTTCAAGGAAAACTTTAAGTACACCACGAGTTTCTTCGTAAATCAAGCCAGAAATACGCTTGACGCCACCTCGGCGAGCGAGACGACGAATAGCTGGTTTGGTGATACCCTGGATGTTATCACGAAGAACTTTTCTGTGACGCTTGGCGCCTCCTTTTCCAAGTCCTTTACCTCCCTTGCCACGACCAGTCATGATTGAATATTAACTCTTCGTACGTAAAAGCAAAAACGAAATGTATAAAGCCTTGACAAGTCTCGTATTTATATACAAGTCCCCGCACCGGAAAAGTACTTCCCCACCCTTTTATATACGTATTATTTTTATCGTGTGTATAGTAGATATAAGGACTATTTGAAAATTGATGTCTTAAATTTACCTAGTTGGAACTTTTATAAG
>JABUQX010039657.1:30000-35491 GCA_015478945.1 Trachelipus rathkii
ATTAATATATCACCTTTTTCCACTTTTCATGTTTTGTTGATAAACTCGTAAAATAATCATTGTAACATGTATCCTATATGACCACTTCTTTCTTTAAATTTTCGTTATTACGATCTAACAGTATATCACATAATGCACACTTTTGGTAGAAAGTCTTATCTTATTTTATATTTAAAATTAATATTTAACATATATTTAATATATTTAAATTGAATTCAACTAACTCTGAAAGTGAACGTACATCGCAGAATCATAATATTAATTATCAATGGAACGGCTGATGTGAATTATAGCAATCCCATTAGCTAATTCTTAAAATCCCATTTATATGTTTCCTGACTATACAAACTATTAGTGTATAAATATATCCTACTATTATGTCTCAAGGACTATCTTATGCCTTATAACTCTTTTTATATAAAAACTAATCCTTATTGAATTTAAAGGATAATCTATTTCTCATATGCGTATTGACTATACTCACTATCTTAATCTATTCATCGATCTATTATGGTACTTAATCCATTTTCATCTTGAGTATCTTCTGACTACATCTATCTGCAACTCCCCAATACACCCAATATAACCCCCCCCCAATCACATTAATATATGATTATATTATATATCATTCGGTCCATCACTCAATACGATGTGGTAATATAATATATATAGTACCTATCATAAATTAATATTATATATATATATAAATAGGTATTAGTAGTTATCTATTATCTTTATATTAAAAATTTGAGGCTCATTCCAAAATTGAGAGCTCCATTTTATAAGGTATTAGTTAGATGATGCTTATTTACTCTTGGATGATAGTGTAATTATAGTAGAGGTGGAGGGGGGGGGAGGGGGGTGGGAGGCGGCTTTGGCTTATCCTCTGGTAGACAGCGTATATAACAGTTTGCCTAATTATCTCCAAGGTATATATAATAGCTATAAAGAGCTCCTATGTAGTACTATACCAAGCAGTTTGAATTTCCCGGGAAGTGATGGTCGATCTCTTATTGTAGTGAGCTAAACGGGATAGTACCATATATATCGGCAGGCATATGTTCTATATATCGAAAATAAAAATATCATTTTAAATCATATAGTAATAAGTAATTCATATATATACGATGGATAACAATAGCCTTTGATATGAGACTCCTGTATCGGTGTGACCTGCTTCAATCACTTTAGAGATGTAAATGCTGTAACAACTACCTACTCTAACCTACTTACTCATTTTCTTATATACTTGTCTATCCTTTAAGAGATTATCTGTATATTATTATTATTTACTGGGCTTATTGCCAGCTTTTTGGCGGCTCTTTATATACTGGAAGTTACTTGGGAAGCTCCATAAGTATGCGTAGCTAAATTTCCCTAGCTATTAAATATACATAGATAATTATGTAAATAATAATATTAGCAATTTCGGGAGTTAAGTATAAAGTTGAATACTATATTATATTTATTAATATAAATTGAGACAATATCTTATATAGTTAGAGCTAATATTTTAAACTATCGTATAAAGGTTTATATCATAATACATATTATATGTTATCTATTATGATTACGCTTGTATTTTTATATTTGTATTTGATTTTTGATATATTGAATGTCATAAAACCATACCATATAAATCTTTCAGATACAACAAAGATACCTCGCCGTATTTTTTTTAGAACTGGAAAGTTTACAATGTCAAGTATTTTTTAGCGCACATGCCCAAACATAAGGGGTTAAAAATTTATTACTATACAAAAAGCATTTTTGCCGTTTCCAGCGATCCAAAATCCTTTTTCTTTTTTTTTCAATTTTTCCAACAATTTTTTCAACTTTCTTTAGAACCCTGTGAAGAATATGGGGCTAAATTCGAAGAATCCGAATTTGAAATCTGATTGTTTATATGTTTTTTAAACCAAAAAAAAACAAACCTCGATCTTTCTTTTATATGTTATAAAACTAACATTTTTAATGGAATAAACGTGTTTGAATTTTCTTATAAAAGTTCCAACTAGGTAAATTTAAGACATCAATTTTCAAATAGTCCTTATATCTACTATGCACACGATAAAAATAATACGTATATAAAAGGGTGGGGAAGTACTTTTCCGGTGCGGGGACTTGTATATAAATACGAGACTTGTCAAGGCTTTATACATTTCGTTTTTGCTTTTACGTACGAAGAGTTAATATTCAATCATGACTGGTCGTGGCAAGGGAGGTAAAGGACTTGGGAAAGGAGGCGCCAAGCGTCACAGAAAAGTTCTTCGTGATAACATCCAGGGTATCACCAAACCAGCTATTCGTCGTCTCGCTCGCCGAGGTGGCGTCAAGCGTATTTCTGGCTTGATTTACGAAGAAACTCGTGGTGTACTTAAAGTTTTCCTTGAAAATGTCATCAGGGATGCAGTTACCTACACTGAACATGCTAAGAGGAAGACTGTTACAGCTATGGATGTTGTTTATGCTCTTAAACGACAAGGAAGAACTCTATACGGATTTGGGGGTTAATTATCCTCAATAACTACTATGACCAAAGGACCTTTTTAGGTCCACAAAACTTTACTAAAGAGATAATGAATGAATTAATGCCAAAAATTTTTAATATGCAATCATATCTACCTTTCCTCTAATTCGATCTGATGGTTCTGTTGCTTACTCTCCAACTGAAAAGGCCAATCTCTTAAAAATAATAATTATAATAAAAATAATAATAAAAATAATAATAAAAATAAAAATAATAATAATAATAAAAAAATTTCACTGCCTGAAATACAATTCTATGCCTTGCAACTTACTATAATTAATTAAAAAGAGCTCAGAATTTTTATTTCTCTTCTCTTTACTCTTTCTTGTATTCGATAAGGACTTATTAGGTAACAAATACGTATAAACTAAGAAAGGAGTGAAAATGAACTTGAGCTTAACTTCAAGGCAGAGTCAATAATTAATCCTTGCAATATACTAAGTCAACTGTATAATAGATAAGTCTTATAAACAAACACCGCAATAATCCAAAGTTTGGGTGTGCGAGTTATAAGATTATTCATCTATTATACTACTTCGCTAACTTTACATAATTATTACCTTCTGCTTTCAATCTATATATATATATATATATATATAATATACGATTATCTTCTATCAACAATTAAAATAGACATTTATAGAAATAATAACACATTTTTACTTATGTTTAGTCTAATTATCTCTTTAGTAATATTTTGTGGCCCTAAAAAGGGCCTTTATTTGCAGATCGATTTCACTTTTTAAGCTCTCTCGCCACGAATTCTTCGGGCTTTGAATGTCCTTTGGCATAATAGTAACTCGCTTGGCGTGAATGGCGCACAGGTTGGTGTTTTCGAAGAGACCTACGAGGTATGCCTCGGAAGCCTCCTTGAAGAGCCATTACAGCCGAAGACTGGAACCTAAGATCGGTCTTGAAATCTTGAGCAATTTTCGAACACGTTGAAAGGCAATTTGGGTGTGGGATCACCAATTGGGTATTTAATTCTGGTGGTTTATGCGTACGGATTACGAAGATGCTACGTGTACGGGACGTAGTTAACCCTTTGATTGGATGGTTTTTCACCGCTCATCTAATCGTGGGCATTGGAGCAACCTTCGTCGTCTGTTTAACTGTTTGGAGAGATGCTTAGGTGCCTCGTAGACTTTCTTGCCGTTTTGATTTGTACGGAGATAGTTTCTTATTAGCAATTTCATATAAGCTTCCTCAAAATAGGACTCAGTTTATACTTCATGCTGCACCAGTGATAAAAAATTTTTTACTATCAATGTTTCATATTTTATCATTAATTTGTTTTCAAAAGAATATAGTTATACATTACAATTGAAAAAAGTTTTAATTAAGTATATGGTACGTTGAAAATTTGGAAAATTTTTAAGAAATGTTATTAGCAATTTGAAAGTATTAATTTAAAGAGAATAAGATGGGAAATGGTAAACAGTAAAATTTTAACCCCAAAGTAATTAATACTTATATTTTAACTCTACTAATAAAATCATATTTTATTAAAGTCAAATATGGGAACAAGCATATCAAGTACTTTAATAAATTTGTGATATCTTTCAATTAAATTAATGGTTTAAATCTAATTTTAATTAAACTCCCTTCTATTTATCTCCGGTTTCTTTAAATTTTTACATTAAATTTTTAAACACAGAGTTGAATTTCTATAAATGTTTTATGTATACTCAAATTTTATTTTTCATCGTATTAGTTAAAGTTAAAAAGTTGTCGCGGAAAGGGGTAAGTGAAGGCTAGTTTAGAAAAGACTCGCTCTAGTCGTGCGGTCTCAGTTCCCGTTGACGATTCATGTCTTTTTGAGAAGAAGGAAACTAGCCGAGGTGTAGGAGCGAGTCATAGTTACCTTGCTGCGTAATGGAGTATTGGGGGGGCAAGAAAAGTCTTGAATTGGCTGTAATCACAGCTCATCGAGAGTAAGCAACAAAATAATTCCACTGTCCTCCTAAGATGGTCTACAATTCATAACGCTAGGATCTAACATAATTCTGTCTGGTGTTTATATGCTCAAGGTAGCGTTTTGCCCTAACCAGGATTCTGCCTTTCCAAAATGAAAAGAAGTACTATCTAACTTTTAAAATAAAGCCAATTTGAGCAATTTATTCACAAAGAGTATATATATATAGCATATTTATTATCATAAGTGGCATAAATATCATTTCTCTAAATATGATTTTATTTATTACTTCTGCATTATCGAATTTTTTCATTAAGTAGGCTTTCATAGTTAAAGATGTTATGGCTAAAACATTCTTTTTTTAATAATATACATATATTTATGAATTTCATCTTATAGCAATACGCTATTTAAATTTTTATCTTGGATCCATATAAAAAAATATCATGCATAAAATCTTTTTTTCTCTTCTGCTAATTGTCTCAATAAGTTCTGTCTCTGAAAAAGAACTATATATATATATATATATTATATATAATATAATATAATATATAAGTATTATTATATTATATATATATATATATATTATATATATATAATATAGTATATTATTATTTATTATATTGTTATAATATTATAATATATATATATTATTATATATATATATATATATATATACATAATATATATATATTTAGTATATATATATTTATATTATTATAAATATATATATACATTGAAATGTTGATAACAATCTCAAATATGCTATTTGCTCGCCCATAGGATATTTCTAAAAAGGCAATTGCAGGTCTCCGGAACTTATATTGCTTTATGAGCTATACAAACACTGATTCAATTATATACACATGTAGAAAAAAACTCACATGCAAACAGACAAACAAGTTGACCAAGTTTGCCAGATATCTAGCCATCTATATCAAATAGATGTATTTGAGGAAAAGAAATTTCAATTGCCCAACACTACTTTACGGTGCCTTATTTTAATTTATTCTTATGTATTCGCACACATGCATAGGTTATTAGCT
>JABUQX010039658.1:0-22500 GCA_015478945.1 Trachelipus rathkii
AGTAGTAGTAGTAGCAGCAGCATAATATATTATTAAACATCGACTGTAAGAGATTTGAGATTATCGAGAAATGTTTCAGGAATTTTGTTATTCAGACTGAAATTAAGGAAAAAGCTGTAGTTTCATATGTTAAGATAAAGAATAAATCCTCAGATATATGTGTCTCTGGAACGATTCCTCAGATATTTGGGTCTCTGGGATGGACCTTCATATATCTGAGTCTCTAGAATGAATCCAAGGATATCTGGGTCTCTGAAATGAATCCAAAGATATCTGCGTCTCTGGAATGAATCTAAAGATATCAGGGTCTCTAGAATGTATCTTCAGATATCTGGGTCTCTAGAATAAATCCAAAGATATCTGGGTCTCTGGAATGAATCCAAAGATATCTGGGTCTCTAGAATGTATCCTCAAATACCTGGGTCTCTAGAATGAATCCAAAAATATCTGGGTCTCTGGAATGACTCCAAAGATATCTGGGACTCTAGAATGTATCCTCAGATATCTGGGTCTCTAGAATAATTCCTCAGATATTTGGATCTCTGAGTTGAACCCTCATACATCTGGGTGTCTAGAATGAATCCAAAGATATCTGGGTCTCTGGAATGAATCCAAAGATATCTGGGTCTCTAGAATGTATCCTCAAATACCTGGGTCTCTAGAATGAATCCAAAAATATCTGGGTCTCTGGAATGACTCCAAAGATATCTGGGACTCTAGAATGTATCCTCAGATATCTGGGTCTCTAGAATAATTCCTCAGATATTTGGATCTCTGAGTTGAACCCTCATATATCTGGGTGTCTAGATATGAATCCAAAGATATCTGGGTCTCTAGAATGAATCCAAAGATATTTGAGTCTCTGGAATGAATTCAAAGATATCTAGGTCTCTAGAATGAATCCTCAGATATCTCGGACTCTAGAATGAATCCAAAGATATCTGAGTCTCTGATAAGAGCAAAACTTTAGGATGATATTTGACAGGTAAAAACAAAAAGCCCAAATATTTATAAAAAAAAACCATTCCAGCAAACACTAAAAAAAAGTCAAATTTATAAAAAGTGGAACAAAATTAAAATATAAAAATAAAAACTCTCGCTTAATAAATATAATGTAAAATAATAAAATTCAATTTAAATTTTTAAAATCTATTGAAAATGCCGTGGTTCAATCGGTAAACAACAGAGCAGCATGGCGCAGGACCCGGGTTCGATCCCACATTTGGAAGCTTTGATTTTTTTGCTTTGGAGCTTTTTGGTTTTAGCACCTAATTGGAAATGGTCATAATTTTCCTAATTTTTTAACCAATTTTGACTAAACAAAAAGCAAACTGCGGATTTTTTTGACCCCTAAAATGTCGATTTATTTTACCCCTAAAATGTCGATTTTTTACCCCTAAAATGTCGATTTCAGGGTGTTTTTCAGTATCTCTATTGGTTTGCTTTGTATTTTCATTTTTTGAAACAATATATTTTTGAAAAAAAAAAAGAAGTTGAAGTCCATCTCTCTCTCTCTCTCTCTCTCTCTCTCTCTCTCTCTCTCTCTTCTCTCTTTCTCTCTCTCTCTCTCTCTCTCTCTCTCTCTCTCTCTCTCTCTCTCTCTCTCTCTCTCTCTCTCTCTCTCTCTCTCTCTCTCTCTCTCTCTCTCTCTCTCTCTCTCTACACTTTTTGTTGAAATGAATTAAAACCTGACCTATACAAAGAATGGTGGTCAATTACCTATAAAATGAATGTTGCCTTTTTTTGTTTTATTTTTGAAGCCAAATGTCGCCATTGGTCAAATTTCGAATCCAACTTTCTTTCTTTTCTGAAAAATGAAAACTTGCGATAATTTTTTTTCTGGTCATGCAGACCAACATGAAATTTTCAGAGTTTCTGTAGACGAGGAAGTTTACACATTTTATATTTAAATCATTTATGTGTATATAGTTTTAGCCCTGGGCATGGGTAAAATTTTCAGCCAAAAAAATATTTGGAAATTTAAAAAAAAAAAAAAAAGTATATAAAAAATTTATATTAATAATAAAAAAAGGTGTATCTGCCAGACTATAAAAGCTCTGAAAATTTAATGTTTATTGGAAGAGAAAAAAATATTGCAATTTTTCACTTTTTTCCAAAAAAAAAAAATAAAAAAAAAATCATAAAATTAATTGTTGCTTCTTTTTGAAATTTTCAGGGCGTTTATAGTCGGGGTAAATACACTTTTTTTATTTAAAATCATTTTTTATATACTTACTGTTAAAAAAAAAATAAAGGTTTTTAAATTTCAAAAAAAAATATTTTCTAAAAATTTGACCCATGCCCAGAGACAAAACTGTTACATATACAAACAAATGATATAAATAAAAAATGTGTATCTTCCCCGACTACAGAAGCCCTGAGAATTCCATGGTGACCAGAAAATTAATTATATCAATTTTTCATTTTTCAGAGTCAAAAAATAAAAAAAAGCCAACAATCACTTTTTTAGGTAATTGACAATTTTTTAAAAAGGTAAAATTTTATTTCATTTCGAAAAAAAAATTGTAGGACGTTGGCTACTTTTTGTCTCAAACATTGTCAAAAACATTGTCGAAAACATATTTTCTCAAAAAATGAAAATAAAAGGCAATTCAATAAAGACAGAAAAAGATATCTGGGCCTCTAAGATGAATCCAAGGATATCCTTGTCTCTACAATGAATCCAAGATATCTGCGTCTCTGGAATGAATCTAAAGATATCTAAATAAGATAATGAATCTAAAGATATCTGGTGTTTTTCCGGATCTCAGGGGTAAGAAAAAGATACAGTTTGATTTTTATTTGGTCAAAAATTAGCTAAAAATTAGAAAATTATGACCATTTCCGGTTTGTGGCTAAAACTTAATAGCAAAAATGAAAACCCTGTCGTTATTATTATTCTTATATTACTTGGCTGTTATTAAAGTGTAAAATGCTTAATGCTAAAACGACACAAAACAGTGTTGCAATTAGTAGCCCATTTCAGAATCATATATTATTATATTATTATATATATTATTATTAATCATTATTATTACTATATAGTGATTCTGAATACATATTTTGAAATGAAAATTGGAATGATTACACATTATTACATTATATATTATTATTATTTTAGACTCTTTCCTTGAATAGGATTGAATTATATTCACGTATTATTATTGAAATTGTATTTTTGTTATCTTATTAATTTATATTGATATTCTGAATTATTATTTTAAATAAATTATTAATTATTATTATTATTATTTTTATTCTTAGCTGCGTTTCTCATGTTTTCACATGTCTGAAAATTTTTGGGTTCGTTTATCAACGTCTCGTAATCCCAAAAACGGATTTCAAATCTGATTGAAAGTACCCAACAGCGATCACTCTCATTTATTTTCGAGTATGGAAAGCAGCCAATTTAACTGATAGTACTATCATTCGTTTACACATTGATATGCACATACACGCAGGCACAAACTCTCATACACACACAGATATATATATATATACATATTATATATATAATATAAATATATATATAATATATATAATATATATATATATATCATTCGGTAAACAATATATATTATAATATTATATTATATATATATATATATTAAAATGTATATTATATAATATACCTATATGTGCAAATTAAACTTATAGGGCACGTAGAATGTTGCTTACACATTATATATATAATATATATAATATATATATATATAGGTACTTTATATATATATACATTATATATATAGGTAGCAGGAGAATGAAGGGATAATAAAGTATACTGTAATATAATATATATAATACTGTGATGATGATAATGAAGATGATATATATATATAGTATATATTACTATTATATATATATATATATTATGATAATATATATATATATATATTATATAATCTATATTTATAATAAAATTTAATATTAGGGCCATATATAATATTGTATATAATATATATATATATACTAATATATATAATATAAGGGCTTATAGTAAGTATAATAGTGAGATAGATCACTACTATATCCTATAATAATATATAATTACTATGACATCTATTATATATTTATAAAGATAATATATATACTGATAGTTAGGAATATATATATAAAAGTATCCTGGTAATTACATAATATATATATATATATATGTGATGGATATAATATAATATATACACATACATATCTATATATATCACTACGGCAATACCTATAAGATACTATGCACATACATATAAATATATGCACATTCATATAAATATATGCACATACATAATAAATATAACGCCCACATACATGTTAAATCATGCAAATATATAGATATACTGAAGCGTAATATATATATTATATAATAATATATATATCATACTATATACTATATATATTATATATATATATATATTATTATATATATATTATAATAATATAATATATATATATAATATAATATATAATATATATAATATAATGTGTGGGGCGTGGGTTTTAGCAAAAACAATTTTTTGGCGACCGGCAAGTCATTCACAAAAATTTGGCCCATGGTTTACAGAAGGTGATGCCACCGCTTGCAAATGTAGAGGCTTTACTAAATCGGCAATGAAAATGCAGAGTTCTCACTAAAACGAGAAAGGTTGTTTATCTTAAAATATTGTAGCTCTTTGATAAAAAATACATTATCACCTCAATTATTGAAAGAATTGAACCCCTCCCCAAACAACACGACGCGACAAACAAACACACACAACACACACACACACACACACACACACAACACACACATATATATAATATATATATATATATATATATATATAAATATATAGTAAGAAATATTATAGATATATATATATATATTATATAGTAGGTATATACTATATATATAGTATATATATATAAAGGGTAGATTTAACTAAGTATACAGACAAACTGTGACTTTATGAAACGCCCTGAGCAAGAAAATATTCGTTAAATGCATTAGGTCGGTAAATGCACGGTGGTGGAGATATAGGGTAAATATTTTTCGCTGCAGTAGTAATAAACATACGAACATACAACAAGAAACAAATGATAAAGATGTTTCTTCATTAATCCTTTATATAGATGAGACGTCATTTGGCCGGAATGTCGTTACGAATTTCCATAACAAGAGCATCTTGACCCACTGCAAAAACCCATGGCATTCTCTTAGGCAGCACAAGCACTAATTTCGAATTAATGTGTGGGTTGATATTATTGGTGGAAGCCTTATCGGAATATATATGTCTTACCGGAGCCACCTGAACACCGGACATATCTACAGTTCGTACGGGATGAATTGCAATACAGATCAAGGACGTTTCCTTTTTGTGTTCTTGAAGCCATGTGGTTCATGCATGATGGAGCCCCAGAGCACTTTGCGAGGCCAGTTCGCCAGTATATCGACGGTACCCACCTTAAACTTTTGACTGGACTTAAAAGTACAAGCTGCATGGCCACTAAGGTCACCCGACCTCACCCCTTAGATTATTATTGGTGGGACCACTTTAAATATTTTTGATGAGTACGACCAAATATGTCGACAAGCGAAAATCTTCCTAAGGCTGAGGCGCTCACTCCATCTAGGAAGATGGGGTAGAAAACCAAACTTGCATTTGTTGCTTGAGAGTCTTAACGTTAGTGATAATACGGAGTTGTTGGAACACCTATTGTGAATAGGATTATTGATTGGTATTTACATCCACTTACATATTATTACATATGATATGCAATAATATCTATAATGCTACATATTAATGTTGATTTCTGCAACCGTTGATGCTTAACTCACGACTTTTATCATGAATGATGGAGCATAGGGGGTGAAGTGTATGCTCAAATATCAAAGGCCGGAACAAGAAGGACGCTTGGCCACGGAGAAGAACCAAATCTGTGGCTGATAGTGACACTACACATTTCGTTTCATTTAAAAGTGGGCGTTTGCACCACATGCTGAGTAAACAAAAATTAAAGAACAGCTCGAAATAATAGATTCGAAATAGAAAATGTGTTGATTCTCGCACTAGACTTCTAGCTGTACCAATTTATAGTATATTTGCATTAACTCTCAGAATTAGAGTCATAGCGGTCTAGCTGGGGTTAAGAGATAGTTACGACACCATGATCGAAGAGGTCATGTCATGAGTTGGTGGATATTGCATCAGCAAGAACCGCACCCACATATGCGCTCTCGTCATCTAAAGAAGGTTGGTTCACATATGACATAGCATAAGTTCTGAACTTTCTAGTCACAAATGTAACACCTTGTAATAGTGACTCGTTGCAATTAAGGAGATGCCATGCTACAGTATCGAAGGTTAGAAATAGACTAGGAGAAATTAATGGCTGATAGTTTAATGGTGCCAATGTTATGCAGATTATCGAAGTCGTTCCCTCCACCCCCTTCAATCTAACAAATAATTTACATCAGTTACGAAAAGCACATCCTATTTCAATTATTCATATTTAGCAGATTCCACCTTATTCCTCACTTTCTTAAACTTACGCACTACTTCCTTACATATAAATAGATATTTCCTAATTTCTCCTTGAGAAAGTCACATCAAATTCATCCTCCTTGCAAACTGTTCGCGTTTTCCCATTCTTATTTATTGTTCCATCCTACTATGACATCTAATTTTAGTATAATTATGTCACTGTGGTTGTTAATATTTACCCAACTCCTAACATATACTATATACATCTTTTCTCACCCCAATAACAATGGCTGCTTCTTAAAATAATGTATACCTATTTATAACTTAGGCAGCTATTGCTATATGGCTATTCTAAAACCCAAGATCTTCATTTTGTACTCATCTCCTCATACACCGTGGGGAGGTTACTATCCACCTAACTGCATTCCCATTAACCAGCATAGATTATCGCTTGTCGACGAAGTATTTGTCGTTACTCACATTTTCTACAAAAATTCTTAACTATTTCACACTAATGAACTTTGGATCTTCCACCAAGCTAAAATACACATCCATTGCAAATGGTGGCTTGTGACAACTAACACCGCTTTCCTTGACCTCTGGCTGTGCAGTATGTAATGCCCAGTTCAACATATAGATTGTGAAACCTTCGAACTAAGCAGCACTAGACTTAATATACTTATCCATTATTTAGCTTTGACTTTTCATCTTAGATCTTCTCCCAAGTTCCTAGTATAAGCTACTAAGGTGGGTACACGAGTCCGATAATACTGGCCGACGACCGTGGCCTCCCGCACATAGTTGCCCTTCCTCGATTGGATGCTACACCATCATGCATGACACAAATGTTGTCTTTACTAAGACACAAAAAGGAACGGCTCATCCCATAGCGCCTCCTCTAAGAACTTTACTTGTTTACTTTAAAGCACATGTCATTAATAACGATACGGAGTACGATCACACATTTCGCATAATACCCATCACTGAATTTGTAATACCAGTTCTAGAACATTTACAGCTTCAACATCTTCGTGCTTCACCGGTATAGATACACAATAATACGATACTGTCTTCCGTGATTATAGCGGCATTCCACCACAATTAACCATAATATGCTACAATCCCACACACAACCATCTCTTAATTCCGAAATTAGTAGGCTTGTGCGTGCTCTAACTATTATTGTAGAACTTCACATTGATGAATAAGTAATTACCAAGAACACAGTATGTAGCGTGTCCTTATTATCACGCCAGCCATAGCGCTCTCCAAGTACCTTCGACAGAAATCAAACTCTAACGTCTTACATGAGCAACATTATAGATGCCTCAATCGTATCATCTCTGCACTCCGACAGCCGCCAAATGCAGACGTCTCATCATTTATTACCCAAAACATCGAGATGTATTATGAAGCAAACATTTCATGGTCACTATCATTTGTCGATCAAAGCTCATTGTCTATGATCGGATATGTTTGCGTGGTAGATTGTAGTCTATATAATCCATACCACTAATCAATCTGAAACCCACACTTCCCAATCCAAAATATTTGGATTTCCCAGAAATCGCACTCTTTAACAATTACAGACAGCATCGAGGCGAAGAATGGACCATGGATTGACAGGGAGGACATTCACACATATGTGCTCTGGGACGTCGTTTTCAATACGTTAAATTATCTAGATCCATAGAATTCTGTCAGACTCACACGCTCAGCATCTACTACCAGACCTATATGCATTTACGAACTTTATAGAATCTCCTATCAAGGTCTGCAGTCTGTACGGTCCAGTCTTACAAGTAAAGACTTCACAGTCTTCAGTCTGCTATAAAGACATTTAGAGGCGAGAAACCCCACTTCTCCTCCATATACTACCTATCTTCACATATTATTACCTTATATATTATATATAGCCAATATATAATATCCAGTCACTATATAATATATCATATTTAGTATTACTAGTCACCACGACCACTCATTTATATCTAACATCCAGTTGTCCTTTTATATTACCATATATCCCCTTTTGATTATTCAAGTTTAACAGCGACAAATCAAAATTTTGCTATCATTCTATATAGGGTAGCTGAACTAGTCTATGCATTCTTCTCCTCTGTTGTCTGTGATAACATTTTATTCCTCGACATTCGCATGGTGTACTCCATGACGTATATGCATGACGAGTTTTTCGTCGATAAGATGGAATGCAGCTTAACGAGTCGATCACGAATCCTGTTCGTTACCGAGGTCAGATGCATCTTATCATGTCCTGGCTGTGATATATTTGTGATGGAAGAAGTGGGTTCAAGTGGTCTGTCAACCAGCTCAACGCAACTTACCGAGTCCGGAGTCCCTGTTAGCCGCCTTCTACTGACATTAAAGCAGGACTATACACATTGTTTGTTGTATATACAATTCTCCCCCAACACATGTAGTAGCGGGAGACTACTATGATAATAGTTTAATAGAGAATAAAGCATTATTGTTTTTTAACTTAGGGGAATAGGATGTATTGTAAAGATAAGATGCTGCTGAATGTTTGATACTGACGAGGCCGTGGAGTTATAGTAAATTAAATTGAGTCAAGTGTGATAGCACATATGAAAGAGTGAGACGAACTGAAAAGGCGCTATGTGTCTATAGTAATTCTTGGTTGTGAAAATGACTTGCACTGGTGTGCGTCCAAGAGGATGCGAAACAAGCAGGAATTTGTATAATTGCCCTTAACAACGATATACCCACATTCACTATCACACGAATTAAACTATATATAATATATAGTATATAAATTAATTAATACTATTATTAATATAATTATATTAATTAATTATTATATATAATTATATTAATATACATTATTATATATATAATAATATATTATATTATAATATATATTACTATATAATATATTATCATATTATATATATTAATATATATTATTTATTAATTTATAATATATATATATAAATATAATTATAATTATATTATATATATAAATATGTAATATAATATATATATAGGTCTTATTGCCCTAAAAGTATTAATATATATATATTTGAGGCTACTCAATATATAGAATATTTTTAACATGTATATGATAGCCGTAATTTATATATTTAGTAATGATATATTTAGTATAGGGCATATATATATATAGTATATAAGATGAGTCATAATATATTATTATTATATTAATGGTATGATTATGGTCATAATAGTATTTTTTAATATATTATTGATATTAGGTGCTATATTATATTATATATATAAATATATTATAATAATGTAATATAGTATAGTAAGTTATATATATTAATAAGTATATAATATTCAGATAAATATATTAATATATATTAATAATATATAATATGTATTATATATATTATATATATATTAATATTAATAATTTACTAATTATATATATATATATTATATTATATATTATAATAATATTTAATATATTATTAATATATTATTAATATATATATATATATATATATATATTATATTATTAATATATTTAATTTAAATATATTATAATATATTTATTATATATATATAATATATTCTTAATATATATATAAATATATATATATAGAGAAGAATATTAAGAGACAAATAATGCTACTCTGTATAAATATTAGGATCTGGTTTCATATATATATTTTAATATTAAATATATTAATATATATATTAATATAAATATAATAATATAGAATAAGTAATATTATATATATTAAATATATATGATATATATAATTATATTTATGTATTATATTATAATATATAATATAATATATATTATATTAAATCTATATATTAAACATAGTTATTATATTATATAAAATCTATTATTATATATATATATATATATATTATATATATAATTCTATATATAATATATATGATAATAAATATTTGAAAAATATTATATTAAATTTTAAATTTATGATCATATTATTACTTAATATTAATTAAAAATTAATTAATACATCTAATATATAATATATGTAGACTTGTTTTCTTAGAAATATATATATTATAATATATTAATTATATTACTATAATATATATTATAATATATATAATTAATTATTTAATATATATTCATAATTATATAATATATAATAAATAATTATTAATATTATATATTTATTATATATTAATATATTAATAATAAATATTATAATAATTTATATTAATAATATTAAAATATATATTAAATTTAATATTATATATATTTATTACTTGTTGTTAGATGTTATAGATGAGTTTGATGAGCTGTCGATTGTATGTGACATATCTAATGATAGTAATACGAATGTAATGAAGTATATCAGTATTGAAAAACATTGCTGACATGCTTTTATCCTTCACAATATTCTGAAAATAAAAATGAGAGTGTATTAGGCTGATTTGGTACTACTTTTATATAACTAAGTATTATAACTCGAGATTCAGTATTAAATAATCATTATAGACGGTATTATAATCGAATCATAACGTTTAGATAAAACTAGAAACCATAAAAAATGTATTCATTCAAGAGTGTCCTATAGGTTGTAAAATGAACTATATGATAGACCAAGTACTTAAGAATATAATAATGATAATGCTAATCTTCAGATACGAGTTGTATATAAATATATGAGTATATCACTGATCATCACATTTTATACATTAATAATAATAATAATATAATATATATTATATAATTAAATATAATATATATATAATAATAAATATAATAATATTATATAATTAAAATAATATAATAATAATTAATATAATATAATATATAATTAATATAATATTTAATTATACTTCATAAATATTATTCATTCAAATCTTAAGGAACATCAATATTATAGTCAATATATAAATGAATTATTAAATCTAGATACACTTATATAACAATTCTAAAAAAATTTAGCAACTTTGACTGACAATAAGGTATTAACACTAAATTTGACAAATATCACTGTTTATTAGTAGTCTTTTAAAGCCTAAGTCATTTATATCACACTTTCTATATAACAATGCTCAAGTAATTATTTAATAAGTAAATAATTATAATATAATATACGATAAGCAGTTCATTATTTATGGCTATATATTATAATAGTTTATTAAAGCCACAAACTAAACCGGTAAAATGAGAGTTTCATATAATATTTTCTATTAAATTTATTTTATATGCTATTTTTAGACCATACTGATAAAAAATACAAGCTATGTATACTATACTTTCCAATACTACCCTGAGATCCTAGTGAACAAAATCTACCAGATATTCTTTATAGATTCTTATATTATCTATGATTATAGAATATCTATTATGATTACATTCCCAGAGATCTGCAGATATCTTGGATTCATATGCTCATGAGACAGGTATATCCTTAGGAATTTACATCTTAGTAAGGGTCCACTACTAGATATCCTTATTATTCCATATCTTTATTGATTGGACCTTAGTTATATTATCATTTTTTGAGAAATAGTAGTTTTATACGACTAAATGTATAATCACTATCGACAATAAGTTTGATGTCAATGGAAGTCGTATGGTAATACGTACCTACTCAGTTTTCATTTTTTCGTAATGGTAGTAAAATAATAATATTTTACACCTTTAAAAAATAATATCATGTCCAATTACTACTATAAAAAAACGTATGATGACTGATGTGACATTCTATTTTTTTATTATATATTTTTTTCTTGTAACTCCTTGAAAAATTAAAAAATACTTGATCTATAATTTAAATTATTTATTATCTAGGGCATCCACCCATAGGTAAATTATTCATTATACAGGTATAGCCTTCATTGATAAAGTACGGTGGAAGATATCAGCATATGATTATGATATCTAAATATTAATTCATTTATTTTGACGAAGCTGTCTTGACCAAGGTTTTGTATCAACAGTTGTATTTAAGTTCTACTAAATTTAATATTTATTTTTATAATAAGATAAAATTATTATTTATTATTTATTAGCAGTTAATAAATAATTAATTATTCAAATAAAAATCACCCTTTATTATTTTTATAACTAGTTAAGTTGATCAATATGATTAAAAATAGAATTTTAATAGTATAAAAAAACGTGTATTTACCCAATATACTCGCGAATAATAGTTTGGAGAATTAAGTTGAAGAAATTCAATTTTATCTTTCCTACATTTTTTTTTTTATTTTTTTTTTTTTTTTTTTTGAAAAAAAAGTAGAAATATTTGTATACTATTTTTTTGTTACTCTTCCAATAAACATTCCTTTATTCAGAGCTTTTATAGTCTGGCAGATACAATCCTTTTTTTATAATTAATTATAAATTTTTTATATATATACAATTTATTTTTATTTTTTTATTTTTTATATATTTTATTACTGTAAGTTATTCTCTTATTATATATATATATTGTTTATATTTTTTATTATGTTAATGTTATTTGAAATATTTTATATTTTAAATTTTGGTGTTTATTTATTTATTTTTTATTTTTTTTGAAAATTATTCGAAAATTTTTTTTGTGTGAAAATAAATATATTAATGACATGACCTCAAGATATTGGAATGATATATATATATATATATATAGTATATTAGTACGAAGTAATATATAGTACTTAAAATATATATTATATATTTAGATTTATATATCATTATGATTATTATTTAGATAAATACATATATAAGTATATATATATATATATATACTATATAATACTTATATATATCTAATTTATGAAATAACTAACCGAATTAGAAATATCATTTAAATAAAATACTATATATATATATTTATATATATATTACTACTAAAATAAAGTATATATATATATTATATATATAATATTTTCATAAATATATCCAATATATGTCATATTTTAAACTAAATAATATCACTTTTACAAATTGCTATTATTTTTATATATACTTAAGTAGATATAATGATAATAACTTAAATAGAAAATTTATACTATACATATATATTATATGATATTATATAGATATATATATTTATGATGCTTTAGTATAAAATAAGAATATATAATACTATATATATACACGGTATATATATATATAATACATAATAATAAACACATTACATATATATATATATTACGTATATATCTATATAAGTATATATATATATATATTCCTATTATATATAAAATTCAATAATAAAAATAATTAAAGGAAATATAAAAGTTTAGATATTTCAGAAAATATTGATATACTAATAATGTAATAGTACGATCATATTATAATTATATGGCTACATATAAAATAAATAGACACCAATATTAACAAGACAGAAAAAATCCCAATCCAAACGCACACTCATTTTTTATAAGCAGATCATGATTTATAGACCAATCCACATTTACTAAAAGCTATACGGTTTTACAAGTATAGTTATTATATTGCCCATTTCACACATTATGAACACGATCGTGTACTGAGTGAGAAGAGAAGAGAATGAGAGTAGTATATCGAACGTACAGAGAATGAGTAAGTAAGCAGTATAATGATAATATATGAAGTAGTATACTAGTAATCAGAGTATAGTATAGGATATGAGATAGTAGTATATAGAAGAGAGAGTAGAAGTATGCACGACAGAGATGAGTAAGTAAGTAATGAGATAGTGAGATGAGAGAAGTAGAGAGAGTAAGATGAGAGAGGATAAGATGAAGATAGAAGAAGATAGTATATACTATTAGTACTATATATAATATAGTAAATATATAAGTATAATATAATATGATATATATACTATATATATATATATATATATACATATATATATAATATATAATTATAATAATATATATATATATATATATATATTTAATAAAGTATATATATAGGTAATATATACTACTATATATAAATATATATATATATATATATATATTATAATTATATAATATATATAATATATTATATATATATATATATATTATATATATATATATATATAATATATTATATATATATATATATATAGTTATATATCATATATATATATATATATATATATATATATATATCATATATATAATATATATATATATTATATATATATATATATATAATATACTATATAATATAAATAAATATATATATAATATTATAAATATATATATATATTTATTATAATAATAATATATATATATTATAAGTATATATAATGTAGAATATATATATATATATATATATTTGGGTTTGTGTGTAATATAATAATGTATATATATATATTATATATTAAGTTATATATTGTATAGGGTATATATATATATATAGTAGTTATATATTATATATATATATTATATAATATATATATATATTATATAATATATATATATAATATAATATACAGTATATACACACACACATTATAATTAATATATAATAACTATATATAACCTATAATATAATATATAGATATATATTTATATATTATATATATATATATATATATATAATATATAATAGTATATATATATCATAAGGAGTTACCTGCTCAATCCATTCTACACCTCACACGCAGCTGTGATAGGTTATGATAAAACATACTCCTTAAGAATTTCATCTGCTGGGATGCGAACCTCGGGTCCCTAGGCAAGATGGGCCGGCGTAAGTGTTTGCACAACTAACGCTACGATGGTACCTAAAAGAAGAACAACGAGAAATGTTCTCTGGTAGTGAATAGTATCAACCCACCAACAGAAACTACAACGCCGCCTCTTCCCGTCCACACTCGGGCGTTAGGGTCAAACAGAGACCGCACGAGTGAATATTATTAACCCGGGGGAATATAATGTATTTGATAAGATCCTGCTCATCACTCTTCTACACCTTCACCGCTGTAGTTCCTGTTTGGTGGGTGATATATTTACTACAGGAACATTTCTCGTGTTCTTCTTTTAGTCCATTGTGGCGTAGTCGTCAAACACTTACGCGGTCATCTGCTAGGGCCCAGGATCAATCCCAGCAGAGTGAAATTTATCAGTATTAAGAATGTTCAGTTAATACCTCGTCATATGAATTGTATAATTGATGTTTTTTTCTTTAAAGCTTTCACCCCATTAGCATTTAATAAAATGCCTTATATAATGTTTACAAAAGGAACATTATTGAATAAACATCTATCATACCATTAATATGTTCCTCAAATGCCTACATATCTTTCTTCTATTTTGAAATCTATTTTGAAATTTCATCAAGACTATTCTAAAAGATGCTTATACTTTTAAAATTACTTATAGCTTTTGAAATAAATGTGAAAGAGGAAGCCTTTTAAAGGAAGATTTCATTGACTCCTATATGAATGTTTCAATGACTTCCTAAAGGAATGTATTATAGACTTCCTATAGGAATGGACCATTGATTTCCTGTAGGAATTTATCATAAAATTCCTATAGGAATGGACCATAGGTTTTCTGTGTGAATTCAAAAAGAATATATCGTTGACTTCCTAAAGAAATGTATCATGGGCATCATATTAGACTGTATCACATGCTTTCTATAGGAATGTTCCACAGACTTCTGAAAGATTTATATCATATACTTCAGATTGGAAAGTATTATATATATCCTATATGAATGTGTCATTGACTTCATGTAGGAAGGCATTTATACTTCCTACAGGAATGTTCCTTAGACATCTGATAAAGATAAATTTCATGAAAATGTTATTATTATTTTTATTATTATTATTGTATTATGTATTATTATTATTATTATTATTATTATTATATTATTATTTATTATTATTATTACTTATTATTTTCATTATTAATTATTATTATTATTCATTAGTTTTATACAGATTATTAAATATATTAATTTATGAAAATATTATTTATTATTTTTATTATTATTATTATTATTATTATTATTATTATTATTATTATTATTATTATTATTATTATTATTATTATTATTATTATTATTATTATTATTATTTATTAATTATTTATTATTTATTAATTGATTATATTATTTATTATTATATATTATTATTATTATTATTATTTATTTTATATTATTATCATTATTATTAATTATAATTATTAATTATTATTATTATTATTATCATTTATTATTATCCTTATTATTATGCATTATATATTATTATTTTATTATTATTATTATTAATATTTATTATTATTATTGTTATTATTATTATTTATTATTATTATTATTATTATTGTTAATATAATTAATTAATTATGTTATTATTATTATTAATTATTAATTGTTTTGTTCTGGCAGATCTGCTTGCCAATCAATGATGAGCAATTTTTTGTCTCATGTACGATTGGTCAAAATGGTAAATTAAGCATTGTCAAGCAGTAGAATCACAAGTGAGAAATGGGCGTTTTCTTGAATGGAAACTTCAAAAACAACTTTATTATTATTATTATTATTATTATATTATTATTATTATTATTTATATTATTGATTATTATTATTATTAATTAATTATTATTATAATTAATTATTATTATTTTAATATTATTATTTATTATTATTATATTATTATTATTTATTAATATTATCTATATTTATTAATATCTATTATTATTAAATTTTCTTATTATTATTACGGACTTAATAGTGTAGCCAATGCCGGGAGAGACCGATCGAGGGCATATACAGTGGCCCGTGATGTGGGCATTAAAGTCTGAGCCCAGGAGGGAGGCATGTTGCTTTCTAAACTCACGGCTCGCCTTGGCTGCCTTGAGCTTGTCAAGGATTGGTTTCAGAACTAGCTCGAGTCTACCGAGCTGAAAAGATTGGGAGTTATGTTTATGTCGACCTCAGTTATGGTTCTCTAATTACACTTATTCGGCGTTCATGCAGAAATGGTTTTGAACGAGAATGATAGTAGGCCAGAAGTATATCATGTGAGAGAGACAGTGCCGTCCGTGTAATGCTCTGTTAACTTAGCCAGTAACTGGGTTCGTATATGTATATGGGCCGTAGGTTCGGCGTTAGGAGGGTCACATCCTGGTGTACAAGTATTGCCGCCTTATTAGACGCCAAAGAATCTACGGTACCTTGCGCTTGGCATGGCAGTAAGATTCAGGGGAGGACCCGTGGACATACATCGCCTAATCCAAAGCCTTTTCTCTGGTTTTCTTCAGAATCGGTACCATATTTATGGTTTCGATTATAGAGTGTGACCAGAACACATCCCAGTTATTCGTCTCAATTGATATGTGGTTTTTCCGAGTGTAACGGAGTCAGATTCTGTACCCACTGAATTTCTCCTTGCTTTTCTTGGGCGCGACATTTCCTGACGCTTTTTTTTTCGTTAGGTGGTTGTCTGGCGAGGAGAGAAAGTGGAGTTAGTTCTAACAGGTGAGATACATGTGCTGTGGCGCTCTCTAGGACCACTACGTACGGCGCCGATTGGTTACTTTTCATCCATTCATTTGCCTAGGTCCGTTAAATAGCTACGCGTCTACAGTGATTCATTGGACGAACTATCAGTCGGACTTTTCTGTGTGTAAGCATTCGTAACCGCGATGGGGCTCGCTTTATCTGAACAGATATGATTCATCGCAAGTGCTCGCCCGAGTTCTATTGGCGATAAGTATTACGTTAAAGAGTTGTTTGCTTCCTTCATTCGGACCCTGTTCGAAATTACTTAGCCTGTACGCTTCTGAGGTAATATTTCCTCCTGATGTATCGACGAAGAAGAGCGCTGGAATTATGGTGAAGAACAAATCATAGGTGTGGCTCTATATCCTTTTGCTAGTCCATCCGTCTCTTAATTGATCCTACTGTCGGCCTCAGTAGAGTCATTCTTCCCGAAGTGCAGGGTCTTTGGTACTATCACATCCCCCTTCTGTCTCGTCGGTTCAGTGCCTCACAAATCCCCGGGTTTAGTGGTACTCAAATATTCGACAGCATTACGTAGCTATTCACTTTGTTCACTCTTCCTGGACCTATTAGTCTGGTACAGATGCGTGCGGCGCGGTCGGGGTTGTGGGTTCTTTTCATTAAGCAACGAGTGGAGGAAAGGACGACCCTGTATTACAGCAGGTATCTGAGCTACTTTGGGGAAACGGCTGTATCCCGTCGTGAGATGCCAGACTTACGATCAGTGTAGCCAGCAAAGATTGGAGCGCCATTGCGCGCGCGGAGGCGTAGCCGCACATTGACCATCCGTAATCGTCCGAGAGATAAATAAAAGGAGCAGACACCTTTGCCTTATTATTTACACTCTCGCCGGCTCTCCCTTGCGATTACTGCGCTGAGAAGAGAGATCCGGGCCGCTCGCGAGGCGCAGGAAACAATGGGAAGTCTGATATTTACAGTTCGAGTCGAGGTGCTATGTGCAGTTAGACAGCTTTCCAACACACTGTCGGTTGCACATGATGTGGCAATGCGCCGCGCATTGGTACACCCATAAGTCTCTTGGTAAGTAAAGTTAAGATACGGAATGCTATGCATGCACCAGAGGTATAGTATTTGGGATCACACACACACCCACATAGGAAGAGATCTAAGAGGCTGTGCGTCCAGTAGAATAGCTCCAAAAGCTATCAAGCAGACGATTTACGCCAAGGCGCACAGAAGTCACAAGGCGGAGCGCAAAACTAGAGCATGTAGATAGGTAGTACCAGGCATATATGATATGGACCAGAATCTGGGACAGCCAGTGACAGGTATGATAAGATGTCGACAGTGCCTATCCACGCTTCCTCAGACTAGGAGGTCAAGCAAAATAGCAAGGGGGTCATCTGAGTGTATAAACTGGCGCATGGATGCAACCATCCATAACTTGCCTATACACCCACTCACTCATAAGGCCGGAACCATATCAATTGTCTAAATCTCGATTATCCAACCACAAAAGCGTCACTTTGATAAAGAGAAGCTTTCGGAGTCTCAATCATCCTGCACTCGCACACGATATAATTTAAAGAACATAAGAGACAAATCTGAACCTCAGTTGCATCTGAGAGCAAGTAATTTTCGTTCAGCACAAAACAAAGAGCACGCGGCCTGATATGCACTATAGGAATCGATTGAGCTCTGGAGGTGGGAGGACCACTTAAATACAAGGAAAAATGACAAAAACATGTCTGCAACTTCATTGGAAATCTCAATCATCAAAGAAAGAAACTTTAAAATCAGAACAAGGCGAAATTCAGTAGAGGAAGAATGATCCAATATTACACAAAGAGAAACTATCGTGACATTCGCAATCCTCTACGCGTATCGGATAACCGAAACGGTAAAGTCAGACTATGTATCGTTTCACTCAATATCTGCTATTCTATCTAGAGTAGTAGATCCAGCCCAAAAGGCCATAAAATCGAGAGGTACTCCCAGAAAGAGAGAGCGATGCGAACAATAATGAAAGAATGATATGGGAGTGTGTCAGAAAGAAATTGGTTAACAATTTTATTTGTATAGATGTCTCCAACGAGAGATAAAGTGTAAAGGGAATGTGGAGGTCATGCTGAATAAGAGCGGCAGAAGACGAGACGAAGACGATTCTTTCGGACTCCACTAATCGTGATAGAGAAAATCGACAGACTAACAATACCAACAGTATCTTGTATTTCGTGTCGCGATGTGGCCGCAATAATACCGTCAACGATAGAGAACCATAGCTCAGGGTGGTGCGAATAGAAGGGCGGAAGACGAACATGCGTGTGAGTAGGGGAAGGAGTGGATCTGTTCCAACCATGACGAGGGCAGGAAATGAAGCAAGAGAAAAGAAATTGTGAAGAGAGAGAAGATAAGAATTAGGAGAGGGAAGAATGAAGAAAAAAAGCAAAGCCACAGCACAAATTCAAAATGTTCATTTCATAAATTAGAAAAAAAATATAAATTAAATATTGCGCATGCGAAAAATAAACATGAGTAAACCAAAGAAACAAACTTAACTATTTTGTTCCTGGTATAAATATAACTGGTAAAACGACTCATTAATATTTTTTTGTTTCTGTTTGAAAAAAATTGTTGATAAAAATTTGTTTGTTCACCGGAATATATTAGTCTATTTATCCGTCTTGAAAATAAAAATAAAAACTTGCGTAATATAAAATTGTACTACATACAATACCCCCAATTCGGGGGAAGGGTTTGTTTCCGTGTATGTTACGTATGTAATATATATATACAAAAAAACTGATAATTTATAAAATTAATTTATAAAACTATAATAGGTCAAATAAAAAAATAATTTGATGAAAAGTAATAATAGTAAATAAAAGAATAAAATGATAATATTAATAAAATATCAATAATAATAAAATAATAATAAAATGAATAATATTAATAATAATAATTTCCTTTAACAGTAGGAAAATATTTAAAATGCAGATTCCGAGGTTCTACCAGGCACAAAAAAGCTGGTGCTGCAGATTCAGGAGAGGCTGGGTAGTTGGGGGGGGCCTACTACTACAGGTAGGCTTTGCTTCAAAATCCAGGGTGTCACCAATGAAGCGCTGCGCTGTAATAGGCAGAACTTCTTTGTAGGGATGTTAAACACAGAAGACAGTTGAGTATATAATTGCTGTTTTTTTTACAATAAGCAGCCTGAAGCTCGAACCCCAGATATCCTGGGTAAAAGAAAAATATAGCAATAAATAATACGAAAAACAATATATAATAATATATAAATAATGATAATGAAAAATAATAAAAATAAAAGTAAGATTGAAATATAAACAAGTAGGGCCTACATTGGCCTACTTGATTTGTAAAAATATATACAATAGTAAAATTTAGAAAATCGGCCGTAGGTCCCTTACTAGGAAACCCTTAAGGAAAAATTAGGCTTTGGTTTATGCCTAACCCAAAGCTTTCTACCATGAATAAACTAACTAAGAACAGATGGTAAAAAATAAATATAATGAAATTTCTATAAGTCACTTTACACTTGGGGTCCTAATAGGGCCTACATCGGCCTACTTAATTATTTTAATTTATACATAATATATCAAATATTTTTGGATCACTGCACTCACCGCATACAATTGTATAAAAAGTTTTATCATAAAAATGATAAATTCAGCGTCTAAATAACATAAATTGTAAAAAATAGAAGAGCCAATATCGTCGGCGTGCGTTACAGAAGCTGTTGCTATGCATCATAATTAAACAAAAGAATGTCTGACAAAATTAAAAGAACTCGATTTGAAATTACGCTGCAATACTGTAAATTACCGTGCAAATACCGGCCATTCGATTACTTTCACCAGTAAGCGTACGGCTAATAATATAATTATATATATATTATATATTATATATATTTTATATATATATATTATATATATAATATAATATTTATATATATATATATAATATATATATAATTATATATATATATATATAATATATCAGTTGGCGGCTCGTGAACCGAAAACATGGGGAGGCACATCAATATGATATTTTATATAATAATAATTATAAATATATATATATATATATATATAATATATAGTATATATATATATAGTATTATATATATAATATATTACTATATACTATATATATAATATATTTCATATAATATATATATATTTATATATTATATATATATCTAAATATATAATTAGGGTATATCCTATATATATACTGTAATATATACGTATATATATATAGAGAGTTAATTAATATAAATTAATTATATATAATATAATATATTTATATAAATATATAAATATATATATATATTATCAGAGGGCGACTTCCTACCTCGTGGCTACTCGTGCCTTAGCAACAGTATTATTATAGAAATGGAACGATATTCTTCAAAATTGTGCAGTTAATGATATAAATTCTCTTTTTTTTTTGTTGTGAACATAGGTCATCTGAAAGAATACATTAATGGTAAAAGTTAAGATTATGTTAAAACTTAAACAAAAAGTGTAAGCATCATCGCCATTGAATAAATATTTTTTATTAATCAATTTTACAATTGTAACGGGCTCGTAAACCTTCTCCAAAAAATACGGAGAGCAAATTTCAAGACGGTATACTATACATACA
>JABUQX010039658.1:27500-32104 GCA_015478945.1 Trachelipus rathkii
CACAGAGAAATCTATGTAGAATAGTAAATCTTATCATAACCTGAACTAGGATGGCCCTAAAATGACAAAGAGGCCCACTAATTTTTTTTTATAAGAAAGCCTATGGAAAAATTTTAAAGTTGAGGGGTTGTAACTTTTTTTCCTAAAGACTTAAATAATTTTCAATCTTCTTTTTAAGATTTAATATTAATTTTTCCTGTGATTTATATTATTTCTTCATTATTTATTTAAAGAAAATCCTATGGGATTTTTAACCAACTTTGAGAGGCTGTAACTTTTTTTCCTAAAGAGAGCGAAGATTGTAATTATTAATTATTCTTTATTATGATTTTTTTTTACGAGTATAGGTCTTGTGGATTTTCCATAAAAATTGGGGGGTGACAAACCCTCTGGGTAACAATTACCCATATAAAATATAGAAAATATTTAATAATTAATATAATTGGTACAAAATATATTGTGGAAGGCCACTCTCTGGGAAGTGGAAAGAACATTCTATACAGAGCTGAACTACAGAGCCGAACTACGAAGTTACAGGGTAGAGCCGAAACACGCCCTATGTTTAAGATGTAGTTGTCGTTTCGTGGAACTAAGCCACGCCTCCAAGCCGCCGAATTATCACTTTTCCAAAATCGCAACAGCATGTAACTTCCTTCTAGAGAATTAATATAAAATAATAGCAAAAGTACAACATTATATTAAAATACGAGCAAATTGATGTTAATTATATAACCAAACCCAAAACCAAGGTGAGTTTAGAAAAAGGGCAGCCTATTAAGTACATTATTTTAGGGTAAATAGACCAAAGTTAGGCGAACCTAGATTAGTCGGTGGAGCCTAAAGCTGAGGTTTAGAAATAGGTTGCAACGAAAACGCATCAGATTGAATAGCGTATCAAAAAGAATGCCTAAAATCCAGTAGGAAAACAAAGTGAAGTGTTCATGCATGCCAGTGAAAATTTGCGGTAGGCTTAGGTAGCGTTCAAGCAATTAGCCTAACTTAGCGGTCAGAGGCTAGAGTAAAGAGAAAACTAGGTGGATATTTAGAGTCGCATGTAATTTAACATCAGTATAGTAAATAGAGGTCGCATAGATCGATATTTACTATACCTTACCCTAGTGGGCGTTTGCGTTACATAGCAGTTTGAAGAGAGGCTAAGCGGGGTAATAGTAGAGCAGAGGTGAACAACCGGAAAATGTTAGATTTAGGGAATTTTTTAATATAATTTAGCATCAGTATAGTAAATAGAGGTCGCATAGATGGTATTTACTATATCTAACCCTAGCGGGCGTGCGCGTTACAATAGCAGTTTAGAGAGAGGCTAAGCTGGGTAATTATGTAGAGCAGAGGTGAATCCAACCGAAAATGTTAGAATTTAGGAACTTTTAATTCATAATTTGCATCAGTATAGTAATAGAGGTCGCATAGATTCGGTATTACTATACCTAACCCTAGCGGGCGTGCGCGTTACATAGCAAGAGAGGCCAAGCTGGGTATTAGTAGCGCAGAGGTGAACAGCCCCAAATCTCTCCTCTCCTCTCTCTCTCTCTCTCGTCTCTATCTACATCTCTCTCTCTCCCTCTCTCTTCTCTCCTCTCTCTCTCTCTCTCTCTCTCCGTCAAATGCTGTTACAACAACATAGGCAATTTTTTATATATGTGTCTGTGTGAGGTCTCATACCAAATGTAAGGCTGCTTTATGCGAATGTATATCGGGGAGAACTCTTTCTGCCTGTACTATGCATATACATAAAACAGCTCTTCCCAAACTAATAATCTTTTTACTGTGTAAGACTCATACCAAATGTAATGCTGCTTTACGGCGAATGTATATCGGGGAAAAACCTTTTTTCTGCGCTGTATAGCATATACATAAAACACTTCTCCCAAACTAATAAATCTTTTGTACGTGTAAGACTCCATACCAAAATGTAATGCTCTGCTTTAATGCGAATGTATATCGGGGAGAAACCTTTTTCTGCCTGTATATGCATATGCATATACATAAAACAGCTCCTCCCAAACTAATGTTTTTTGTACGGTGTGAGACTCATATCAAATGTAAGGCTGCTTTATGCGAATGTATATCGGGGAGAAACCTTTTTCTGCCTGTATATGCATATACATAAAACAGCCTCTCTCAAACTAACAATCAATTGTACTACTACTCCACATAAGCTTCATATTCTGTAGAAATTCTTTCTGCAGAATATGATTCATATGTGGAATAGTAATAACTAGGTTTACCCTGTCCTAATTCTTTGTTTTTTGTTTTTTTTAGGACAAGGGGTCCAACCCTCACTTGTAAAATAGAAGTAGGAAAAAAAAAAATTTGAAACAAAATAAACTTCTCAATCAACCTTAAAGAAGCGGTCCAACACCCCGCTCAGATAGTGACCCCGAAGAGTGAAGATGGAATTCCCAGGCGGGAATACGAAAACTCCACAACAAAAGCCAGGAAAACTATACAAAGAACCCAATCACTTTAGTACCGTTTGTAGGTATTGTTTTTTTTAACGGGTAGATTTACCCACTCATTGTGTTCGTTTTTTTTTTTTTTTTTTTTTCTATCTACTTCACAGCCTTCTCGTGCCCAGCTGCAGCCATCAAGAGCCAGCTTCGTCGGCAGAGTATCAAACTAACCCTGTTGGACCCCTACCTTGGTACAGTTCTGTATTTCATACGGAACATATAATTTGTTCTACATTCGGGTACTTTTTATTTTTTTAAATTGATTTATTATCAAATTATTATTATTATTATTATTATTATTATTATTATTATTATTATTATTATTATTATTATTATTATTATTATTATTATTATTATTATTATTATCATTCTTATTTTATTCTTATTATATATTATTATATTATTATTATTACATGAGTATCCTTATTTAATGTTATTATTATTTATTTTTCTTTTCATTCTATAATGAGTGATTTTCTCAATAATTAATTATATATTATTATTATCTATTAATTATTATCATTATCCGCCTCTTGTTGTGGTATCCTACAAGGTAGCCCACACCTTGTTATTTTGTATTACCACGTTACAACTAACTAAATTTAAAAAAAATAATAATAGTAAAAAAAAAAAAAAAATTTTAATTATTATTTTTTTTATATATATATATATAATATATATTATATATATATATATATATATATATATATATATATAATATATAATATAATATATATATATATATATATATATATATATAAAAGTTTTGGCAATTTATATCGCAACAGCCTCATTTTAATCCTTGGTCTAGCTCCTACGGTTGTAATTTCTTTGATTTTTCCACCCTAGGTCCGTTATTAGTGCCTCCGCTCGCTCCACATCTTATTTAACTTCTTTTCTTTCCTTCACTCTGCCAACTTCTACGCCTTTCATCATGTCTACTCCCTCGCGAGCATTCCATTTGCAACCTTTCTTCGTAAACAATCCCGAGCTTTGGTTTGACCTGGCTGAGTCAGCGCTCCTGACCATCGAAGACGAGAAGGAGAGATTATTCGAGAGTTGTGAATGCTCTTAAACAGAAATCTTGCCTCCTCAAATTCAGGGATTGCCTGGCAACAACTTAAAACTCTATAACAACCCCTTACCAAAACACGCTCAAAACCTTATTATCGCGCTTGGCTCCCACAGAGAGGAACAATTGGATAACCTGCTTGGAGGCATCTCACTGGGCGACCAGAAACCCTCGGAATTGATGGTAAGGATGCTGAGTTTGTTGGGTGGCACTCCATCTACACGGGAAGAGAAAATAATTCGCACCCTCTTCCTCCAGAAGATGCCTGCTCGACATCACAGCGTACTGCAATCAATGAACCCGACGTTGTCCCTCACTGAGTTTGCCGCTACAGCAGACAGAATTGCGCCCTCCGGTGGAGCCTTTGGTCCACACCTCTTACGCCGTTTCCTCTCTCTTTCCCCTACCTCTTCGACTCTCGCACCTCCTCAACCTTCTACAACTCACGCCCAACACATTCCCCCAATACCTTACACCGCCTCCGCTACTCTCTCCCTCCTCCTCTCTTCCTCACACGCCTTCTGCCTCCTACCAGCTCAACCTCTTATCCTTCACCCACTCAACCTTCCTACTCTCAACGCTTTCGCAGTATCAACTCCTCTTCGGCAGCTCTGGATACCCGGTGTTTCCGGTTCCGAAACTGGCATGGCGACATTAAAACTGCCCTTGCTCTCTCTTTACAGCGGCATTAATAATAACACTTGTTCGCTCTCGTTGCGCTCTCGTGTCCCACTCTTCCATAACTTTCGTCCTTCTCGCGGTCTTCGTTCACCTTCTGCTTCCTCACGCCAGCGCCAGTATCCTCATGGGTACTGTTATTATCACCATACTTTCGGCATGGAATTGCCAAGAATGCGATCCTTTCTGCCCCCTCTATCAGGGTATAACTCGACTCAGCATCCCGTCGTAGAAAGCGACGGAGAATGCTGGCTCTTTTTCTTCTTCTTCCTACTACTGCATCAGGATTGTCTTCGTATCTACGCATCATCTTAATAAGCTTGTGCTTCTGATCGATTCTGGGGGCCAGTCCTTCGCTGGAACCAGGGACCCTCCAGGACTCG
>JABUQX010039659.1:0-12500 GCA_015478945.1 Trachelipus rathkii
ATTGATCAGATGTATCTGGCATTAAAGGAGAGTAAGTGTATTAAAAATAATATTATTTCAATTATGGATTACATTTTACATAACATATAACCAGATAAATAGTGAGAATCTTACAACATTACTTCATAAGATTTTATTAATTTAATAGATATTAGGGTAAAGTACTGCTTAAAGAAGAAGAAAATATAAAAGAAAACGAAAATAGTTAAGAAGGAATTATATGAAGGAGAAGTAAAATACTTTACTGACTTACTTAAATTGTTAATTAGTACAGATTCTTTGAACGATAATTAGGAGATGAAATTTAAAAAAATTTTCATAAGAAGAAAAGAATCAAAAGAAATAATCATAAATTGAATGAAAAATAGAAATTTTTTAACAAATTTGATATTCAACAAAATATTATTTATATAATAAAATATTCTACTTATATGTCGATGAAGTATAAAGAGGATCAATATTATATATTATAATTGACTTTTAATATTTTATTTACTAAACTAAATTAGCTCTATAATAACTACTTGAATGTATGATTCACTTCACTGCGGGGAATAATTTTTTTAATTTGATATTAATAGAATATAAATTAGAATAACATATACCAAATATATACTGATGATAATTATTTATTATATTAACATTTAACCAATTATGATAGAATATAAAATATAGTATATATATATAAAAATACTATACTATAATGCGATCGAAATCTGAGAACAAATGATTCTCAAAGAGAATCACTCTCGGTAATACAATTAATTACTATACTACTCACTCACACTTATGTTGATGGATAACTGAAGCATCTATTAGTAGTCTGCTACTCAGCTACCGAAAACATGAAGTTATAAACACAATATGAACTCACAACCATGCATAAATGATTATTCATACAAATGAGATGTATTGGAAAATCTAGTATGAAAGTAAACGATATGAATTGATAGTATATTGGTATAATACTGTATTTGAGTGATAACTCAATTATATTTAATTATAAAAATTATATTCTACTAAAATATACAGAAGAGAATAAAATGCTATATTCTGTATAATTTTTATATATTAAAAATCGTTATCTTTATTTCAAAAACTATCATAATTATAATGTAAAGAAGAAGATAATTAAATGAGCTACTAGAAACATCATAAAGAACAGTAGAAGCTTGATTAAAAATCAGACGCAAATTGTAGGTTAATAGATATTATCATAAAATACCGTAGGAAAATATCACTCTTAGTATAATATATTATATAAAGTAAGTAAACAATGTAGTATATTATTTAGGAAAGTAAGATTTATATATTATATATATAAGACGAAGGGTTAGATAGCACACCGCTAATAGATAGACATGAATAGAAGTGGAGTTACGAATAATATTATATATATTTATATATATTAATATACTCCCTACCTATAATATATATATTACTTTAATAACATCAATATAATAAACGCCACTCATCCATTCTATTTAAGATTCAATCATAAAGCATTCGACCAATTCTATGAATACAAATGAGATTGAATAAAATATCTTAAGTAAGAATAATGGAACTCGCTAAAAAAATAAAATTTAATTTATTTGTCTTAATTACCTGATGAGAAAGCAAACTTAATATGGAAATGACAATATGCTTTATACCATATTTATTTTCTATAACAGTGAATGTAAATAAATATTTAAGTTTTTCTTTTTAATTTAACTTTAACGGAGGATGTAGCCGAAGTCAAAAAGTTTTCTTACATATTAACGTTTTCGAACCTCTGAAGATATTGTTTTATTATTATTATTATTATTGTGTATATATAATCATTCATTTCTCAGGTTAACGACTACCAAGGTCTTAAATACTCATGTTCTAAATTACTGTAAAAAACTTAAACTTTAGGAAAGTATATATCTCATACTAATGCAAATCTAGTTGTTTATATAATATATATACTATATATTATATATTATAATAATTATTATATATCATATATATATTTCTATATTATACATATATAATAATGTATATATATATATACTACCTATCTATCTATCTATATATTAATATTAATATTATTAATTATATATATTATTATATATATATATATCTATATAATATTTATATTATATTATATATATACTATTAATATATTAAAATATTAATATATATATATATCATGATTAATTCCATATAAGAAATTATATGTTGAAATTGAAAAAAAAAGCAAAAATATATATTATTCTCTGGTGTATCATATCTTTTTAAATGAAGAGAGTAGACTGCAAATAATAATAACTAATAACCTAATAATAATAAAATAATATGAAACAAATGGTACAATAGAAATATAGGTAAGCAAATATATAATGTCTGAAATTCCAAATAAAGTATATAAATCAATAAACATAGTGAATGAGAAAGTCCAAAGGAAGATATCTTAGAGAGTTATATAGACGATCATTTAGATAATTATACCCACACGCGAGTCAACAGATCATTCTTCCTGTGAATAACACGGGATGAAATTGATTTCTTAAAACTCCATTAAAATTTCAAACTAGCTCAATACACTATACCTACTACAACTACTAACACACTAACTATAACTAAACACACACACACAATAACTACACACTACTAATCACATCATAATGCATATAGGACTCCTTACACTCTAAATAACATTAATACACACCACTATAAAAACATATAAACATATAATATATTATATATATATATATATTATATAATATTATATATATATATATATAATATTATTAATATATATTTAATTATAATCATATTAAGTATATACTTATATATTATAATATTAATAACACATACTATGAAAATTGTTAAGTAAGTACAGTTTTCTAAGGCTCTAAAAATTTCTATCTAATATACTAATATAATAGGTCTACATATTAAGCTTTTATAAAAAATACTTCATATCTCCGTTTTAACGTAAGACTCTATACTATAATATACTTACTACACACCTATATTTTTACTAATATACCCCTATATATATATAATACTGAGTTTTTCAACAACAGGATACATACTACTCACCCCCTTGTGACTTGAGTGGGTAGGAGCTCAAAAGTATACTTTTTTGAAAAATGGTTATTGGCGAAGTAATATTTGTTGTTACTTTGGTTGATTTTACCCGTCTCTATACTCTATTTATAGAGATGAGTAGTGAGAGTTGGAGGGATCTTAGTTATATTTCAAGGTCTAGTAGTAGGCAATTGTACTAACTTGTCTTAGTGGATAATACTTATCCAATATAAATATTAAATATTGATCATTCATTAATTTATATATTATATTACTTATCATTAATAATTAATTAATATTATTGTCTTATTATTTAATATATATTATTTTATTCTATAATAATTAATTAGTTTAATTTAGAATTATATAAATATATTTCTATATTATTAATTATAAAATTATTATATTATATTTTATTAATTATATTATTTATTTATTATATATTATTATATTAATGATTATATTATATTAATATTATATTATTATATTATTATATTATTATATATTATATATTTATTATATATTTATATTTATAATTATTTAATATAGCAGCATTAGTCTTAGAATAATAATTCAATATATATAATCTATGACCTCCTGTCGTAACTTATATATATTGTAATATTAGTGACTATACAAATATATTATAATTAATAACCTATTAACATTAGTATATTTAATAATATATATATATATATATATTATATTCATATATATTATAATAATTATATATATATTATCTAATTAAACTATCATATAAAATATATTAATATATTTTTTATTATATATATAAGTATATAATAACTAACAACTTCAAGTATTATTCTATATATAAAATTCATATATAAATATATATTAATATATTTAACTAACTACTATATATAAATAAATATATATATATTTAATATATACTAATAATATATTATATATTATTGTTTATTATATATATAATTAATAATACTATGATATATTATATTTATTTATATTTATTATAAACAAGAAGATCAACCCATACTACTAACGTAGGTCAGCGCTAAAATCAAAGGAGTGAAGATTGTATCACTTAACGTCCGAAGCAGCGACGAAGCAAGCCCAAGGAGAATGCTCACATTCTCTCACCGACCAGTTAGCTAGACCTTAGGGTATACCTCATCGAGTTTGAGTTTAGGCTGATTTGATGGCTTCATATAATCTGGAGAGTCTTTAAAGTAATGGGGCTTTTTTAATATATATAAATAAATAAAATTTTATAAATTAAAATATATATCAATATATAATTAATTAAATAATTTACGTTAATAAAATAATATATTATTTCTAATATATATATACATAACTAAAAAATTAATATAACATATTAAAAAATTATATAACCATTTAAAAGTATGTCTTAACTATTATATTAAAATTCATTATCATTATTACTATATACTATCAAATTATAGTACCTATATACGTTATGTAAGGAACCTAAATGATTTAAATTAAAGATATGTTACTCGACCAATGCAATCTACACTTGTAACATTCCCTACTCTCTCAATTATTATATGCTACAATATATAAGCAACATCTTGAGTTACACTTTTCATCGATCAAAGTACAATGTTCCTCCATAAATATAATAGTTCATGATTCTCCTTTTAGTATTTAAAGTCTAGCGCAAACTACTTATTATAATCAATTTGATTATTTAATCTAATTAGTTCACCATTGCTAGTTAATCTTTATTGTCGTTTTAAAATAACTCAATGAACACATTTTAATTTAATTTAAAAGTAGTATTCTAAAATTTTAATTAGTTATTAAAATTTTTGTTACTTGCTATCATGAAATTACATATTAATGCATAATTCAACGAGGAATACAGTTATTATGTTATTTTATTATTTAATTAATTCTAATTATTTATATATTATCTATTAATTATTATTAATTTTAATATTATTAATTATATTATTATTATATTTAGTTATATACGAGTTTATTTTATATGTCAATTAGTATTATATTTGACTCCTAACTATATCTTAAACTCCTTTTCTGTTTTGACTATTTTATTATTTTGTTTCTTTAATTAATTACTCAAAAAATTCTTGTTTCACAGACTTTTATTTTTTCTTTAATATATATATATATTATTATTAATATTATTAATATTATATATAATTTATTTAATTAATTATTATTAATCAATTATAAAAGTATTATATATTTCATATGGAATTATTTATTTCATATCTTTACATTATAATTATATTATATCTTTATTATTTTAATTATTATTATTATTATTTATTATTAAGTATTTATATTAATATAATTATTTATTTTTAATTAATTGAACCACAATTATTATACTTATACTTATACTTAAATCATCTTTCTACTAGTTATTAGTATATCTATTTATTATATATTTATATTCTATGTATAAGTATAGTAATATTATAAGAATAAAACTCCAATAATTGCAACATAAAAATTATTAGCATACACAGAGAGAGAGCAGTACTCTTGTATTGAGGCTTGAAAATGAGATGAGATTCGTGAGATGTACTATCTATAAACTAACAAGTTTATATACTAATACTTAATAATCGATTCTTTTAGATCTATAAATTAAATCAGTTATCATTAATAGTATTCAAATATTAAATTTTACCCTATTTCAATAATAGTTATCATTTATAATATCTATATTTTTATATCGAGTTACATTGGGTATCATAATAGTATATTTTAATTCTAAAAGTTAAATATATTTTCATTTATATATAACTAAATTATTATCTGCTTATATGTAAATACAAAGTTTTTTAGTATCTTGCTCCAATTAATTCAAAATTTTCATATTCTCTTCAATCACATATAATCTCTCCACGATGTACTAATATTCTCATACTCAAAAATACTTCAGTGAAGTTCTTTAAAGCAAGCTAGAAAAATCTTCATCTAGCTAGACAAATCTTACTACACCTACTTATTAGTTGTTTTAGATTTTCTTCTTACATAGTTACTGTATCTGTTGTTTTCTTGCCAATATTCTCATAATATTATTCTCCTATCGCAGTCCACCTAGACAAGCTTCTTTCTCTCACTAGTTCATGAAAAAATGCAATATAAAGTACTTATTAGTGTGTTACGGCTACACTTAAAGCACTTTAGACGAATAAATGTTAATATGATTTTATAGAAAGAGGTAAGTGAATATAATGAATGAAAATGAATGATATCAAATATGGAATAAGTTATTAATAATATTAATCGAATGTAAAAAGTATAATAAGGGAATATTAAAATAAATACAATATATAAGAAATAAATAATTACTATGTACATGATAGCTTTAGTGCCCAATTAGGCTACATTTTGAATATTTTTAACTTAACAATAAAATAGATTATATAATTAGTAAATAAATTATTATAATTATAAGTCCTAATATATAATTATTTTTATTAAAAAAATGTCATTGATACATAATAATTTATATTTAATTATATTTCATTTAACAAATATTTATAAATAATTAACTTATCTAATAATAATAATAAATATACTTATAATAAAAATATCGTTTTTAACACATAAATGAAGTAATCATATAAAACATTCGCCTTATGTACGTATGCTCTACTCTGTATTCATAATATGATAGAATAAGGAAAATAAAACCTTTAGTGCTATGTTATAAGACCACAAAGATAGCTAATTGATATTTAATTGTAGCGGTATAATTTTAAATAAATAAGTATACTTACAATTTTAAACACATGATATATTCTCTACTTGCTTTAATCTTGGTTTTATACCGATTTCTATTATAACTATCATATCTTTTCATTTTACCTGTAAATAGTCAGGCCTACTCTATTTGATACCTCACAACATAGTTTGATGTTAAAAAAGTATAAATCTACTTTATTAAAATATATTTTAATACTTTTTCTACTAATTTATTTTTAACACTTATCATTAAATAATTATATGTTAAAAAATAGGGTATTTAGAAATATAATTTTGAATATATCTGTATACCTAGTCAAATAGAAAAAAAAAGAAGATAAAACACTGCATAGTAGAAAATATTCTTTGACTGCTTAATTCTAATCATTTTTTGTTCCTTCCTAAGACTATAAAAGATAAACAAATCAATATAATGGATTCAGTAAATATTTATACATCTTAATTCTAAATGCTATCCCAAAATTCTACAGACTGTTAGATATCTTACCCAAATAAGAAGAGCTTCAAATCTATATATCGCACATAACTTAATTACGTCCACTTTTCTTTTATAATTTACCAATTTTGTTTGACCTCTGACCTCTGACACTCCACATCAAAAATAATATAAACTCATTTTTTTTTAACTGTAATTTCAAGTAGCAAAACACTAACGATGTTCTAATAAGATAGAATTTTTTAATATGAAGGTTAATAAAAAACCTTTTATCAATAATGTGTAATAAAATGAAAAAAAGATATTAAATATAATAATGAAGTACTCGACTATTCGATTCTGGATCTTCACTTTTAATATTTGTCTATTAAGTAATACGTTTTTCTGCTCAGAAAAATCAATATTAATACAACTCGCGACTCCCAATATATACCCTGAGAAATAGAATGCGCGAGAAGATGCTACATGAACTCGTTATTTGGTAGCATAATTTTGAAAACAATATGGATATACATATCTAATGATTACGATTTGGATATATTCCTATATTTATTATTTATATTTTAATTATACACTGAGTAATTTTAGTACGAAGATGTATAGACATATATGTAATAATATGATCATATTATTACTCAGTTTATTATTATATAGTAGTACTATAATAATATAATATTTTTTCATATCTTATATAGGTAAAAATTACTACAAAGATATTATTTAATCTTTAGAGTTATTAATATATTAATATATAATATATATAATATAATATTATATATATTATACTATTATTATATATATATTATTACTAAATGTAATATAATTATTACTATTAATATAAATCATAATGATTAATATATATATATACATATTAATATTAATATTATTATATATCATATATAATATAATATTATTATAATCATATATAAAGAGTTGCTTATAGTATATATACGTAATATCTATATATACTATATTATACTATATATATTAATCTGATTAGTATATATATAATAATATACAATATATAGTATTAACTATAATTAAATAAAAAATATTTAGCTTTAACTATATATATTAAATATATTATAATCATATTATATATATATACTATACTATGTATTATATAATAGTATTATAATAATATCTAACATTAATACTATATTATATATATTATTAATATATAATATATATATATAATAATATATCATATAATAATTAATAGTATATAATATAACACTATATATATATATAATTATAAAGATTATAATATATAATAATATTATATATTTTAATCTATATAATTATATTTATATATATATATATTATTATATATATATAATCATATAATTACTATATAATATAATAACTGTTATGAAATAAGTTTTGGCATCATATACGCATCCTAATTATTTTTAAAATTCCATACATATTTTTAAACTAATATAGTATTTTTTTTATATAATACTTTTTAGGCGGATTTGTATAACTTGATAGGCATTAATTAAATATAAACTAATTCACTTTTGTTACATTTTTAATTTAACTGATATTTTTATATATCTGCTTAATTTTTCTTTTTATTTTTTGTACATATTTCTAACATAATATCACCTATTTATATCTTGTCTTTATATAGATTAAAATTAGATTTAGTTGGTAAATTCTGTACTTCTCTTCGTATATATATTGAAATTCATTATTTGATATTATATTTATAATTTTTAATAAATTTAGTCATATTATTATTTATTCTCTATTTACTTTTGTAAAAATCATTAATAGAGTAAACAAGAAAATCTATAGAACATTTAAAATGTCATTACTAAATAAATTAAATTATTGGACTCAGTACCTCTTGAAAAAAATGAATAATAATAAGGTAACTTAATGTAACAATATTATCTTCTAACTTATTGCTTTTAATTATATACTATATATATATATTAATTATTTATAAATATTCAAATTATTACCTATAATTTATATTAATTATTATATATTATATTATTATTATTTATAATTTATATATTTATTTATATTTAATAGTATTAATAAATTAAATTATTACATTTATTATATTGTTTTTAATTTTTATAATTTAAAATTTCGTTTTATATTTGTAATATCAGTATATATAAATATATATATATTATTTATAGAAAAATATATTAAACTATATACTATATATATTATATATATAATTTATATATTAATAAATATAATATATATATAATATATATATATATATATACTATTATATAATATATATAATATATATATAACTATATTAATGTAAAATACAGATATGTCTATATTTGCTATATACATATAATATATATATATATATAATATATATATATATATATATATATATATATATATATATACAGTATATATATATATATCCTCTGTGAGTGAAGGCCAGAGACCCACAAAAAATACACAAGATTTGGGAAAAATCTAAACCGGAACGTATTTAAAGATCCGCATGCCCTGACATGCGGCGTTTCAAGTCAAAGGAGATATAAATCAAAATAAGGAAGAGTGTTTCAAATTTTACCAGTGGAGTAAGTATATGTAAGAATGAGAATAGCAGTAAAATTTGGGGTTAGAGAGCTGGATAGAGAAAGATATGTATGGGAAGACGTGTCACACAAATTCTTCTCAAAGGATCAGGTAAGTGACTGGAGAGTTCAGAAGAGAGAGAGAGAGAGAGAAGAGAGAGAGAGAGAGAGAGAGAGAGAGAGAGAGAGAGAGAGAGAGAGAGAGAGAGAGAGGGGGTTGTTTGTTGTAATAGTGAAAGTATAAAGATTATATGATGCACTAAATTGATGGGAAGAAAGACATTGTGGAGAGATCAATGAGAGCAGGAGGAGAGTTGATACTTGATCGGGCGAAAAGTCTTACACTCCACCAATTTAAGAAGAGTTGTGTGACTGGAACCACCCCAAATACGTTACGCATAATCTATGCAAGGTCAATCAACTTCGTTATAAAAAGCAAACAGCTTTTGTGCTGTAAAGAATTTATGAAGGTGCCAAGGAGTGCCCAACAACTTAGGAACTTTTCAAGTGAGAGTGGCATTGTGGTCTCATCAGGAAGGATTAGGTATAATAGAAACACCATTAATATTAATGATCTTTTTCGTATTTGTAAATGAGACAAAGAAAACATGGTTGGTTTTTAATACCTTCAAAAACTCAGTTCCTACATCCATATATTGAACGCAAAGTCGTGCAATTTTCAGCATAACTATGACTCTTCGAGAGCATAACGTAAATCTTACACTGTGCCTAATATTCTGGCAATAAGATGTAAGCCTTTTCAGAGATTATTACAGAACTTCTTCACATCACCTCCAATTACTTTCTCAAAATAGGTGTATCCTTCAACCTAGTATACAGAGTACGCTACATATTTGGAATATCTGCATTCGTACAGCTTTCCTTTAAATTTTAAAGGATAGATTCCATGGATATTCCTTTCATCTACGACTCCAATGTCTTTATAACCTCACAAGAATTCCATAGCCCTCCATATAATATCATGATTGCAAATCTATTCACAATTCTTTGTTAACCTACCTCCTTGGAGGAGAACTAGAGAGGTTCTTTCTACAAAGTTCAACTAATTGTCCCTAAACTTAATCGCCATACCCCATTCCTTCATATGGACTATATTATATATATATATATATATATATATATATATATATATATATATATATATATATATATATATATATATATTTATATATATATATATATCTATATATATATATATATATATATATATAAATATATATATATATATATATATATATATATATATATATATATATATATATATATATATATATATATATATATATATATATATATATATATATATATATATATATATATATATATATATATATATATATATATATATATATTCCTATTGTATAACTTGCCTTGAGCTGCTATAAGGGCCGTGTCATCGAAAGATAAAACCGCGTCACGTTTTATTCAAGGAAAGACTACTACGAATGGATTGAGTGATTATAATTAATGAATCTTTCATTATTAATATTCAGTTTTCGAGTTTCTCAAAAAAAATTTGTTTTTACTTTTAGATTCTTTTAATTATTTATTTATTTATTTTTTTTTTTAAAAAAAAATATTGCTATTATTGTATATTTTTTTATGATGATTGTTTTTGAAATAAATTTTCAATAATGATAAAAGTTGAAGAGTTTATATATATATATATATATATATATATATATATATATATATATATATATATATATATATATATATATATATATTTCATATATATATATATATATATATATGTTAGAGGAATAAATGATGAGGAGAAGAGGAAAGAGGTGATGGATGTATTTAGAAAGGGTAAATTTAATTTACTCGAAGTGACTGAAACAAAGATGAAAGGAAACTGTGAAAGTGAACGGTGTGGTGTGAAATGTGTATGTGCTGGTGTGGAAAGGAATGAGAGGGGGGAGAGAAGGAGTTGCAATACTGATGAGTGACCTGTGGTACAGAGTTATGGTAGATTTTGTGCGTGTGATTACTAGAATTCTAATGGTCCATCTGAGGGTAATGTTGAAGAGAGTGCGATTTTCTGGGATAATCTGAATAATGTTTCGGATGGGGTGAGTAGGAGCTTCAGATTAATTGTGTTGGGTGACCTAAATAGTCGAATAGGTGATCAAAAAAGGGATTTTATAACAGGTAGCTTTGGGGTGTTGCGAGAAAATGAGAATGGTAGGAAGGTGATTGATTTCTGTGAGGAGAGAGAAGTATGTGTGTAAGTAATACTTTCTTTAAACACAAGAGTATTCATAAGTATACTAGAGTTGGTGTAGGTAGATATGTCATCGAAGTGAGAAGTATGATTGATTTTGTGTTGGTGAAGAAGGAGATGTTGAAGTATGTGTTGGATGTTAAATCAGTGAGGGGGTTAGAAATGGGATTATCGGATCGTTATGTTGTTTTATGTAAAATTAAGTTAGTGGGAGCTTGGATGGAGAGGAAGGTGATAAGGAGGGAAGTGGGAATTAATAGTGAGAAAAGTGAACAAGGTAATAAGGATAAATATTTAAGAGCGCATGCAGGCGAACAAGTTGAAACTGAACAAATCTGGAATCAAATGAAGGAAGCAGTTGTTAGCAGTGCAAAAGAAGTATGTGGATGTGCTAAAGTAGGAAATAAGAATGTTAACAGTGAGTGGTGGAATGAAGAGG
>JABUQX010039659.1:17500-32500 GCA_015478945.1 Trachelipus rathkii
GTGTTAAATTTACTAATAAATAGTGACGAAGACGCGTAGTAAGATGATGTCCCTGATGGAAAGTAGCAAATATAAGAACTTTCTACTAATAGAATATAAATACTTAATCTATTTGATAAATGTATAATACATTCATTATCTTTAATAATTCCCTTTATTCTTTTTATATATATATTATTCTTATATTATATTAGATAGTAATAAATAAATGAGATAATAGAAAGCGTATATAAATTAAGTTTGCCATATCATTAGATAAAATCATTTTATTATAAATTATTATTAACTAATAATTCTATAATAATTACTATTATAATGATTTAAAGGTTTATTATTTATATTATAATTTATTTATTGTATAATATAAAAAGATAAACAGCGTTTTTATTGAATGTATTATATAGTTTGTGTGAGTAAATAATCAATCTCTAGAATTCATATAATATAGATATAATTTTTAACTGCTATTTACTGTTCTAGTATTATGTACCTTATTACTTATTATTTATTGTCAAATATATATATATAATATTTTGATCCAGGAATTATTTACGTTCAATATTTTTATATATCTAGCTAAAGTATTTTTTTTTTATATTATATTATATTCCCTTCCCTTCATCTCCAATGTATATTATATAATTATATATTAGGTTTATTTATATAATTTAGAGTATTTTAATTTTATTAAATATATACGTAATTATTTTAAAAAATCATATATGGATTTCAGTGATTGATTTTTTTTAAATATGTGGTAAAAATATTCATAATGTAATATATACTTTATAACTAAGTATAGTTATATTGATGTCATGCGTCATTCGTTATCTCATTTTTCTAATGTCACTTCGGTAGATTTATAGAACGGGACTTTAAATCGTATCGTATAAACACAATTTTTAATGGAGCAGAGTACGTCACTCGTCACGATTCTAATTTTAGGGCTACCCACTCCCTAAATTATTTAGTATAATAGTTAATATATTTAATTGTGGTGTCACTTATAGGCTCATATTAATACTTATTCGTCAGTTGAATAAATTTTATATATAAGAAGAATAATATAACAGAAAATTATATTAAGTTGGTAAATATATATATATATATATAAGTACATATTATACTAATATTAACCTTTCTATCTTTTAAAATATATTATCTTCTATAGACAGTGTATCCTTTAATTTTTTCACAAGCAATCAAAATAACATCTCGTCATTCTCTAAAGGGAGACTAACCCATTAACTTTTCGGTTACAGGGCCAATCCACGATCGCCAGGTAAAAAAATAGTCACAAAACATTAAAATATTTCTTCTCTCTACATGCACGCCATCATGAGCGTCTTTCTATGATACAGGTTATGGTGTTAGTTAGGTTTATAAGTTACGTTTACGTTTTGTAATAGGGTTAGTACCTAGGTTAGGTCTAGGTTACGTTAGGTTAGGTTAGGTTAGGTTAGGTGTTAGGTGTGTTATTGTTAGGTTTATGTTTAGGGAATAGGTATAAGTAGTTTTAGGTAATTAAGGGTTTAGCGTTAATTAGAGTTAAGGTTAGGATATAGGTGATAGGATTAGCGGTTCTAGGTCAAGTTTAAGTTTGCTCTCCTTCTCTCCTTCTGTATCTCATATGGTGTTTCTCGTTATGAACTCTTAAATAAAAAACCAGAAGTTTTTTTTAATTAGCAATTAATATTATCAACAATGGAAGAGAAGTCTCTCGAAAAACGAATACCAAAATCAGTAGCCTCTGAAGTTCTCTCACAAATTTGAGAATCGGAAGTCGGATCTAAAGAAGTCAAATCTAACAAGTAAAGCGCACAAAGACTGCGAACATTTTTGAATACGGTTGGCAATACCAAATCTCTCAGATGTGTCATATGAGATAATTCCTATCTTACTTCGGAATTGCCACTGCCATTTTGCGTTCTAAATTGTCAGATCCCTATTTCTACTATAAATAAAGAAAATAATCTTTTATAAAATCAAGAGCACAGCGAAAAAAATAAATCAGTTCCTTTTTTCCTTTTCGCTCCCTCCTGAACTTGTTCCTATATCGAGTGTAAAACACAATTCACTTCAATAAACGGCATCCGCTTTTTGCGACTTCGTTAGAGGCCGTTCATTACAGAACCATCCAAATTGGAGAGAAAATGTGATTTGTCCTCATGCTTATCTTATCGTTTTTCCTTCTTCAACGTTATATATATGATAAGTAAAAAATATATATTAAGTTCTTATCTGGATTTATATTATATAAGTAATAAATAGAAAATACATAATAAAAACAAAATATATTAAACTTAAATTGAGTTATTTGTCTTTTATCAATGGACTCTATACTCTTATTACTCTGTCTTTCAAATGATTATTAATATATATATTCATATAATTACAATGGATTTAAATTTCTCTAAATTATTAAATATACTATATTGTGAGTAAAATTTATTTATCATAAAATATTTAATAAGCAATATCTTAAATATTTAGGTTCATGAATATTACTTGTCTTAACATTCTAGGATTTTAAAATCTGATTTTTCATCTATCGGAATTATAATCTTATATATATAATATTTATGATGTTATTTTAAAGAATGTAGAAGTACATCTTAGATTACTATATTTATATAAAATTTACATTTTCACTTGATACTGTGTTTAAAGGTGCTGCAATCGTGTGTTTATAGATATAAAGTGATTCTTATTTATAATTAAGGTTGATTATGGTTTATTGGGAATTGCTTTATTTATTTCCTTAATACATTGATTCTCACAGGACGAACCACGGGCACTCTGGGGGGACGATGGGGGGGCGGGCATGTGGAGTGTGTGAGTCATAGCGACAGGACAGGAGGCGCGTTAACGCTTAAGTAATGTATGTATTTAACTTTCGAATTATTTAAAAGACGATAGATTGCTGTCCTGATTTCGTATTCTTAGTCAACAGCTATATTAATAGGCATCACTACATCATAAGTACATAAATAGTAGATAATCTACTATTATAATTATTATTGTAGTAGTTATTTTTTCATACTATTACTAATGTTAAATGACTAGTTTTTTTATATGAAAGAAGATATATAAACCTAAATAGGAACTTCAAAATATAGAAATTTATAACTTACTAGATAATAATTTTACGTATATCTAGGTTAGATTGGATCGAAACTTTACATTAGCGCGCCAGAGTATTTTGTGAAAACTAGACAATAAGATTTGCGTTGTCCAGGAGAGCAGATTCAGATGATTGTGGATCAAGCTGTATGAAAGACCACCGGCTACAAATTCAATAACAAAAACTAAATTAAAAAAGTTTAAAAATTAGAATCTATTGAATGAATCGTAGTGAATGATTAGTGCATAGTAATAGGCTATCCTAGATTCTCAAGTTGCATGATTATTGCACAGGCTCTCATTTTCACAGATTAATATATAATTATTAGATTAGTGGTTTCCGTCGTACATTTCATTTCTTTTCATCATATTAATCTTTTGACGTAATACTTCGTCAAATTTCACGGAATTACTACTAAAACAAAATGAAATGTTTTGAACCTTGGTATGTTTTTTTCAGCTATATGTAAATCAAATCGTATTTTTGGTGTAACGCTAGCTTGAGAGTTATTACCCTGCCTATTTCTCTCTCTTTTTAAGCTAAGAAAGCAAAAGTAAACACAGAGATGGCACGAGCGCGTATACGCGCGTTCGCAGTGTGACGACGGGGAGACATCGTTTTTCTCTGTCCCCGCATCGGCTCGAGGCCAAAAATGATGGGTTTTTGGTTTAAAAGTTTATATTTTATTTCTGTTACAATTTCATACGCTGATTCCAAATTTTTATTTCCTGGTGCGAGTCGTAGTTTTCGAGATATCTGGCGCCGCTGATGTAAAATATATATAATATAAATATACACATATTTATATATACATACGAGTATAAGCTCAAATAATAAATAGATCAAAAATATAATAATATATATATATAAAGTAATGATTTTTTCAGTCGATCGTGATACAGCATACTCTATTATGTTTCAATTAAGCACTGCGCGTCTACCGCACATATATCTATTCTATTGAAAATGTATTATAAAATCTAATGCATTTAAACAGCAAATACTGCAAACAATGAAGTACAGATTTCAAGAGCTATCGTGACACCGGGTTTTGTCAAGCATACTCCGTTGATTTTTCAGTACGGTATAGATCAACACTAAATGCACCTTTTTAATAATTTTAAATATATATTTTCGGAGACTTCTCGTGATAACAAAAACTTAGAGGAAGTTATGCAACATGCGCAATTAGTTGAATATAGGTAATGAACAACAATACATGTCAAACCATGAATCGTGTCACCTACGCACTTCAGAATTAATACACTTGCACAGGCGAAGTTCCATACATATGTAGTCTAACTGACTTTGACAGACTAGTAATGCATGACAGCATTTAGTTTAACGAAAAATAACGATAAATGTATGATTATTGATTCATAACACTATTTCTAACATACCAGGTTATAACTTTGACTAGAATCCAAGTATGCACATACTTCTGGTCGAGTTAACTTGTTTTGTTGTGGGCTAATCTGTTGCTTCCGGCGTGCAAAGTTCGCGGACATAAACGAAAATCTTTTGTATTGAGATGTCTGAATCACAAGAGATATCTTTGATATATAAAAGTTGTCTCTTTAATTTTGAGATAATCTTCTGATTTGACTCTTCTTTATTCTGTGTGTATCTTCTCAGCAGCTTCCATTCTAAAACACACATCTGTCAACACTGTTGTTCTTAAATGATGACGTTTCACTCCTAATATAATCTCTCTCAATTTTCATAAAGATCTGTAATTTTCTATCTCTCATCAACAGTAAAATTTTAAGGACACATGTTATATGTCGATAGAGAGTTCCCAGGATCTATATATTAAGTAATATCGCTTCCTTCACTCAGAATTATTTTAACTATATAGAAAGGTGATCGAAATTTCTAACATTTTTATATAAACTTCTCGTATCAATCACCTTCTTATACACTTTATCACAGGGCATGCCGTATTGCATTGAGGTATTCGGTTTCGTAGTTTTTGGACGGCTGAGTAAGGATTGATAGGAGATCCGAGCAAGGAAGCAATAGCTGACTCTCTCCTCCGTCCTATCTTTCCAAGCTGGTCTCTCTCATTGTCTTTGTGTAAAACAGTTATCTTCCATGAGCTCCCGTGGGATACTCGAAACTGGGGAACAAATAGTGAAACGATGATTCTACCTCAAGGCCCCATAATTTTATGCATATTGAAAAATAATTTTTTCTTCTTTACACAATCTATAACTGTGCCTAATTTTCTTTTTTAATAAAAATCTATGCATACCACAAGAGAAAAGAAAAGTTGTAGTATGAAATTAAATATTTGCAATTTTAAAATATTAAATACTTCTTGCTTTATCAATCCTATTTGCCTTTTTTTTTTAATACTGCATTAACGGCAATCCGTATTGTATAACATTAGAATACGTACTATACATCAATATTAAATATATATCAACTTACGTTTACCGTGGCTCAACTGTCGCCGAGCTGTAATTACTATTAGCTAACATCTGCATTAAATTTGATCTTTATTATTTATCATGATTTATATGAATTATTGATGTTTACAAATTCAGTAAAGTAAATAGTCACATAGTTACAATGAAAAATATTGAGATCATATTCAATAACAACACGCTGCATAAGACATACGAGTGTTTCTTTTTAACAGTCCAAAAAATTGGTAAATAACTTTTAATATATTCAATTATTATGAGCGTTCTAATAAACATTCAACAATATATGGTTAATGTTACTAGACTATGTAATAGTGTGGGTTATTACTTGACTATTGCAAAAAGACCAACTATTTATAATTTTACATATATTTGTTTAATACAATAAATTATTTATAAATATATATGGTACGGTATATAATAAATAAATAACATATATTAAAATACGGTATATAGATGCTATTATTCCAAAAATTTCTAAGATAAAGTATATATATCATTTATTTCGGGTGTATTTTTTTATATTTCTTTGTCAGTTTGTCTGTGTGAACACAGAACATGACTATCTAGAAGAAAAGTGAATACATTTCTGAAAAATACATAAAATTTTTGTTTAATGGGTTTTAAATATATATATAATATAATATAACCATTATTTTTCATTTTTTTTACCTAATATATTAATCCGTTATAAAATTATTTTGGGATATTATATTTTAATAAGTTATTTTTTATTTTTAGAATTAATATAATCATTTCTTGGTCAGTCTCTAGAAGAGCTCATATCATACTTCAAACTACAAATATGCTTATCTTTCGAGAGGGAATACATTGATGAAAAATGTTTCAGGTATATATTAGAGTGTGAAAATATAAAATATAAAAAAAAATCTATATTAATAAATACTAATAGCTACAGCGAAAAGAATACATTTTTTGTAAAAATTTGGTTTGGAAAATGTAAAAAAAAACAAAAAAAAAAAAATAGAAAAGTTAATAATTATATTTGTATTGTAAATGATGCATTATTAAGACTTTTATACGGTTACTCGTAAATAAATAGACGTTTTAAGTCATAAGTTAAAGATTTGTGTGTGAGAAGAGCCCAACGGGTTTACGCACCGATAGCAGGAGTCGGGGTCTCTCCTCGGGAACTACGGGTAGGACTTTGCCGGCCCGGCGGAGAGTCTCGGAACCCCCTCTCTTTGGTATTTGGGTGTCGCGGGGTTCCTCCGCTCCCCTACGGGGATGGAAAACGTACCCCTGTGTTTCCCGTTGGTTCGAGCTCCCTATTTTTGCTTAATGTTGAATAATTATCTTTTGTTTATAAAGTAATATACTAAAATATTGTGTACTTAGAGGCATGGTTACTAGAATATATATTATATATTCCATAAAAATAATAATATGTATATTATGCATATACTTATTATTTAATTATTTATTTTATAATATTTTATTTCATTGCTTAGATATAGCACAGAATGAGCTGAAATCAAATTCATCAATAAATACTTTGATTAATAAGAATTAGCAAGCTATAAAAGTATAGGCAAATTAATATGTACTTTATTCCTAAATTTATGTATTTATTTATTTATTATTTATTTATTTTCATACGATTTTAATGATTTTACAAGGACCAGAAAATGTATCTCCTCTCCTATGTGTTACTATTGCTAGGTAGAGATATTTATATTTTTTATATTATTTTGTTATTCTTTTCTTTTCCATTTTAAAATTTACCAGTGATTCAACAATATGTTATTCGCACTATTTCACATGTAGCTTTGAGTAAGATTTTTGAGATGAATTGTGGTTCAGCGAGAGTCTGGTCTATGTAGTATATATATAAAAAATTAGTAATAATATAGTCATACTAGTTAAAATATGACTTATATACTATAATATATAATAACTAATATACAGAACAATTATATAAGTAATATAATATATAAAGGGAGAGAGAAGGAGGGGCTAGATAAAGTAGTATATTATAGTAAACGGTTCTATTATAGAGAGATGAAATAAAAAAATATAAAAAGCTGAGAGCGAGAACTCGTCTCACTAGCTAGTCTATGTCACCTCAGGAGCGGATATATCCTTCCTCATCGAAACTCAACACACACAAGAACGACAGCTCATGTAACTATGTAACACCCCGCAGAAACATGCTGAGTTATTGTGTGTGGAGTAGGCCATTAGTACACCTACGTATACTTAAGATCGTCCGGGTATGTTTAGGGTGGGGCTAAAATGGCGGGTGTGACCAATACTCGTAAGATACTATAGACTTCTCGTCTAACGAACGATCTTCTATCCGAATATAAACATATGCGAGTATATAGTGGTCAACTGTCAAGAGATCAGTGCGTGCAGATACACACTACCAAGCGCGAAGACAAACGGGTACTGCATGGGCATTGCGCCGAGTTCGTGATACATGCTCATCGTATCGATTGCACAGGAGTAGTAAGCTCGAGTATACTAATGCTAGTTATAATGTACTGAAACATGTTAAGGACGACTAACGCGCTGACGGCAGAGCACCGTGAAGAGTTATTACATTTCTGCTCATTACTCGAGAGTGCCTATAGCACTAATTGGTTCATCACGTATATTTCTGCATATACATAGCTGTGCGAAGGTACACGTTCCGATAGTGAGTGAAACAAGCTCGCGTCGACGCCTTGCGGAGATATAATATAACGCTGGTCTCAGGACCTGCTGATAGGTCCAGCCACATACACAGCACATCGAAGGTTACGACTGATTAATGGAGAATCAATTATTGGAGGTTCGATCGTATTGGGCAAGGTGCTCTTTACGGTACTTCGAGGCTCGAGAGTGTTTCTCTGTAATTCCTCGTGAAGGACGTGCTAGAGTATACACTGAATGACCGTGTGATCGAGAGAGGTTCGCGCAATGCAATGTGCTGCAGTTGCCGCCTTTTAGGGAGGGATCTTGTTTATATGTTTCTTTATATGTTTGATGTGCATCATCTCTTTAATATGTGAGTCTTATAAAGGTATGAATTGTCACGCAGCGTGTGATAAGGACTCATCTTCAGTAAGTATATCATCTTATCATATTCCTCAGTGTTATCAATATTCCTCGCCTCAAACTGAGCCTACAGTGCGTATGACTCTTCATCCTAGATGCTGACCAATTTGCGAATACACTCCAATCATTATCAAGAGCCCCAGAACGAATTACCTTAGGAACTGGTTATCAAAATTACGGCGTTGGAGTAGGCCAGCAATTATTAATTAATAGTCTCTGACTCATCCTATGAACATTTTGTGGGATTCCTGAAAGTCGTGATCTGACAGCATGCAATCCCCTTCACTGACTCTACGACTCTGAAATCAGAGCCTATATTTTTATAGGCATTAACATGACATATTAAGATGAATACAAATATAACTGTCCAGTTGACATTCGCTATACCTGCTCAATTATGAGAGCTGCTCCTAGTAGGTAACGTGTGTCAGGTATTATATAAGTGGTAATTATATAATATCATGATGCTATATATATATATTTATAGTATCAATCAAATTGCTTATGTGCTAGAAGTGACATCACACATGTATAATTTCTAGTAGAGGTTATTTATTTGTACATGTATCACTCACCTGTTTGAGTCTATATCGCATTGTTATATGTATATATATAAATATTATCACTAATATATTTGAATAATATAATACTATATTATATATATATACTATATATATATCTATAATAATATATATATATATATATATATATTAGACTATATATATATATATATATTATATATATATTATATATTAATATTATATATATATATAATACTCACTTCGGCTCGTATTGTTGATTTTGGTTGATATATTATATAACATCAAAAGCCAACAAACAACACAAAATATACCAGAAATCAAAATGGAGCTAGGGGTTAGTGAAGTAATAGATATTGCTGACTTCACTAATTGTTAACATCTTGCTGATTGTGTCCTGTATTATTATAATATTAATATAATAATATATATTAATTTATATATATATATTTAGATATATATATATAATAATTATAATCATAGATTTATATATATATATATATTTAAATATATATATATATATATTAATATATATATATATAATTAAACTATATATATATATATATATATCTATATATACTTAATATATATATATAATATTAATATATATATCAGAGGTGGGCACTACCCCATGCTCATTTAGGGGTAGTCGCTAGCGTACACCTCCGCACTTCTGAGAAAAACGTAGTCGCGCTAGCGCTCCATCCGCCTATTCAGAGCCATCAAATCTCCTCACTCTCACTAATCCTCCGTTAATCGGCAAGTTACACCGTCGAGCTAGTCATCACCGTCTTAAATTATAATATTATTTGCTCGTATCTTTCTCATTCAGATTAAAATTATTTCAGTTGCAAATATCTATTATTACTAATTATACGCAAATCTGAGTTGAATAACGAATCCTTACAAAAAATTGTATTCTATATTATATAGATATGTGACATGAATTTTAAGCAAAAAAAGACTCATACATTTTTGTCTCGGCAAATGATCTCCCTCCATGTTCGTCACTTCTCGTATACTAGGACAAGTCAGATCTCATAATTACTCATTCCAAAAAGATTAAGGTACTTCACTCTCTATTTAAGAGCTTAAAACTACGACTCTTTGTTCCAACACAAAATCCCACTCATTCCATTAAATATGTCGCTCTACACACGCGAACTAGGTGATGAGAGGTATATTTATTTTATGAATCTCAACTCTCCAGAACATAATTTCTTCTCTATGCTTGAAGGGAAAGATGTCTTTGTGTGAGAGAGGAGTGACTGGAATTAGATAAGAAATATCATAGCAGTCCATTGCTATTTAAGGTCCTCACTAATCAATCTTCTGCACCCTCCTTCTGAATATTTTGACACCCTGTTCTCTCCCCATAGGAAGGTCTAATTTCCGAGACACGATTTTAGTAATCATGAAGCCTCGACACCTGCAGAGCGTCTAATGCTACGTATTAGCTCGGTATATAATATAAGTATATATAAATACTGATATATATATATATAATAATTATACATACATACTAATTTTGTTTTAGATATTGTAATATCATTTTAATAATGTATACGAGTAGGTTAGATACAATATACACTATATATAACTATCAATAGGTTATTTATTTTTTACGTTGAGAGCTAAGTATAGGTATATACTAGGTGATTATTATAGTAATGGACATAATATATAATAAATATACTAATATATAAGAGATATAAATATTTATCTATTTAACTATTAATTATATATATATATATACTCACGTAACCTATATATACTACTGGTTCATAGAATAATATATAAGGAAATATCTAAATTTTAGTAACACTGGTATTTGACTATAAAAGAATTGAGTATAGTATTGAATATATCATATATTTAGTGATAATATAATACTAAAAATAGTTAAGTCATTAGTATAGTATATAGTTATTATAAGTAATATAAATAAAGCTATCATTAAATATTGATATAATATCCACTAAATATTTTCAATTTCTATCCCAGAACTTATTATATTATTTATCTACTAATATATAATATATATATATAGGTTATTATATTAATCGTTCCTTAACCAACCGACTAATATATATATATATACTACTAATATTATATATTATATATATATATATATATAATATATATATATATATATACCTAAAGACAATTAATCACTTATGATACCATATTATAAATATTGATTTTATATAGATATATTTGGGTTTTACTCAGAATTGATTAGATATTGCCTATTTTTATATTGTAGATAATATAATTATAAAGTTTATAGATATGATGGCAAATGACATTCACAGTCTATTAGCACATTAAATATATAAAATTATGTTATTTATTATTCATATGGACCGCTTCCGATGAAATTGTAGGGCATTATTTTTCTTTAGAGAAAGCGCATAAATTATTAACACAGCTAAGGCTGAATAAACGTATTAATATTAGTTAAACTCATAATAAAATATATTTTTTATCATAAACAATAAGATGAATCCTTAATAAGTAACACACTATATTCATTGTTTTTATGATGAAAAGTGGTAGCGAACAGACTAAGAGCGGAAACTGTTTTTTGGATTTCGGCGCACGTGCAAAGTCCGGCTTAATTTTCTGATAGAGGCTCCCACCTCCTGCGAGTTGCCCGCACGACTATCTATACTAGGATAGTCGCTCGGATGCTGTGACTAGCGACTAGAGGGACGTAAAGGCGGAAGTTGTCACATCCTCTGATTATATATTGTACGCATTACTCTATCTTTAATATTAATGCTTTATTTTCATATTTAGACTGATTATATTATATCTATTTCCGTTTCTAGCTATAATCTTAGTATCATCTCTATTATTCTTCTGTCGGGCAGTTATACATATAATCATATGCTTTATTTTCAATATATACCTGCCTATACTTGTGTGCTTATACATGAAGTAGCTAATATTCATATAAGATGTGAGGGCCTCTCTATGATACTCATTTTATTTATATAGATATAGCTTCACAATATCGACAGAGTGGAAAAAAGCATGTTATCTCATGCTTACTATTTCTCGCGCGTCACTGTGATAGTTATTGTGAATAGACTTCAAATCTATACTCAGGTTCTTTGATTGAAAATAATAGTATTATTAATGAGGAAAGTTTCCCAAGGCGAAAGTATAACGACTTGTTCGTATCTAAGATTCATAAAAATATTGAACTCATTTATATTATTATAATTTTCGGTATTAGAGATATACTTTTCTCATAGTCTCGGGATAAAATCATTTTTTTTTATTTTATTTATTATTATATTATTTTTCAAAATTTTTGTAGTAATATTATTCTCCTCTTAGTTTTTGTGATTATATTATATATTATAATATATATTTAATAGTATATATATATATAATATATATATAATATAATATCATTAATATATATTAATATATTATTATATAATATATATATATATTATATATTAATATATAATTATATATATAGTATATATATATATAATATATATATATATAGTAATTAACTAATACACTAATTTCAAAGCCTATAAGTATATATCTTATCTCTAATTATTTTCCATATACTATTTTTCTATATATATAAATTTGCGTGTATACATTAATTAGAGCTAAAGGCTTAAATTATCACTTATCTTCTTTTTCATGCTATTAATAATACCATAAGACTCATATAATAATAATAATGTAAGTCCCATGTAATTTAAACTTATATCAAAAAGAGTCGTTTGAAAAGGTTAAAATTTTTGCTATAAATATTTTATACTTCAATAATATAATATATATAGTATATAATATATATTAGAGTTTTTATCACCGTTATTATAATTATTAAATTTCATTATAAGGAATTAATTAATTTATTTTAATTTTTTTGCAATTCAATGCCGTTTATAATATATATATTTAATATATATAATATAATATTTATATATATATATATTAATTAATATATATTAATAATTAATATCATATATATATATATATATATATATATATATATATTATTATTATATATATATAATATTATATATAATTATATATAAATAATATATATAATTTATATATATTAATTATATAATATAAACTATTATATAAAATATTTGATGTTATGTTTGAATATGATTCTAGTTTAATAGCAAATATTTTTTGACTATTTCTATCATTTATTAATTTTATTATTATATAATGATAATTATTAGTATTAATAGTTATTGGGTGTTTATTATTTCTTATTATCATTTATTATATTATTATTTAATATTTTATTTTATATATTATTATTATTAATTAAAACGTAACCACTATTACTTGCATTACAAACACTTTTCTCATTGTACAAACAAACCCTTGCATAATCAAATAATGATTCATTATGTAAATTATCATTATGATTATTAGTATTATACAATTTTTTACTATGAAAGGACATATATATATTATTTAATTCTTGTAATTTAGTTAATTTAAAATAATTTCAATATTCGTATTGTTCTAAACGTTAGTGCAAGTTGTCACAAGGGCCAATGTATATATTCTATATATTTTAATAGATGTTGACCACAGATTTAAGAAGCAAATATCCCTTTAAATAGCTATTTCATTATGGTTGAAGAACTCCATTAACTAGCAGTTTTCTTTCATTTGACATCTGCTAGTTCAGTAAGGATGTAGTATGAATATATTTACCTTTAAATAGTACTAGTTATAACTATTTGAGGTATGAAAGAACTCTCTAAATTGGATGATATTTCACTCTATTTACCTATGAATATTTACCTAGTTACATACTATAATTCCATTATTGTTGAAAGAATAACCTTAATAGCTAGATTTTTATTTAGGTTGAGGTGATTATTCTCTAAATTAGCTAGTATATTTCTATTTGGTATAGAAGACTAATTCACCATATTTGAATGAGTTACTTTATTTTATTGTAGTTGATAAGAACTTTACCATAACTAGTAACATATTTTTATTGACTAATAATTATACGTAATATGCTTGATAGTTATATTGAGTGTGAACTAACTAGTTTCTTTTGATTGAGGATATCCTCTATTATCACTATATAATATTTTACTTTCTTTATTGGTTATTTTCTGCTTGTCAGATGCGCATGTGACTATTAAAAGATTTTATACTCACAAATCTTAATATATATCTATCAACTATTCTCTTAAGTATCTATCTTTATACTGATATATCTTTTCGTAGTCGATCTTTACATTACTATATTATTACATATTATTATATATAATTTATTGTAATACTGTGGATCACTTATATTTAAGGTGGTTGTTTAACTATATAAAAATAATTAGATTTTATTTATTATAATTAATAGTAAAATTAAATATAACTACTAACTTTCTTATTGTTTCTATACTCGATAGTGCAAGTGTCACTAATGATGTGATATATTATTCTATATAGATTTTTAGTGTTGAGACTACTTCATTATTACCTTTAATAGCTATATAGATATAAATTTAGAGTATATATATTATGCATTATATATTATGATATAAATATATATATGATATTACTTATATATTATATATATATATATAATTATATTATATATATATATATAATATATATATTTAATAATTAATATATATATATATATATATTATATATTATATATTATATATTATATATAATTATAATACTATATAATATATTATTATATATATAATATATATATAATTATATATATATAATCTATATATATATAATATATATATATATATACATATAATTGTATTATAAATATATAATTATAATTATATATAATATATATAGTTATATATAT